>JBBUKS010338820.1:0-20040 GCA_038050645.1 Hedychium gardnerianum
TCGCCGCATCCGCATCCACCACGTGATCGTCACGTGCTCGCTCGTCTTCTTCTCTTCTCTTCTCTTCTCTCTCCGCAGCAAATAAAATTGATCGAGAATTCACAGTTTGTACTATTCGAAAATTTGAAGATTCATAGTTTCAAAATTTTGCGTTCGCTAGTCATGCGAGCTGCTGGTTGTCCTCCGGTGAATCTACCGGAATTGAGAGCTGCTGGTTGTCTCGGTCGGAGTTTCTGTTGCTGCTGTCGACGGCGGCGGCGCGTTGGGCAATTGGGATTGCCAGGAAGGTGGGGACTGCGTCGCCGGGCATGATGACGAGGAAGCGATCCTCGAGGACGGCGGAGCGCCCGGAGTCATCAGCGTCGCGGGGCTTGTCGTCGTCGCCGGAGTCGAGGTTCCAGTAGTAGGAGCAGGCGAGGACGAGGAGGGCGAGGGCGATGACGCCGAGCGTGGCGGCCAGGCCGCCGAAGACGTATGGAACCGGAGAACGCCACGCCGAGTGGCCGGCCCTCATGCTGCTGGAAACTCGCGGTGAGCCGGTGAGTGAATGCGATTGAAACTCGAGACGAGGAGATGGGAGGCTGTGGCTGTATTTATACATTAGACAGGGAGGCGGTCAGGTGTTGCTTAGCTGCACCGCATGAAAGTGATACTTTTTTATAACTTAGTTAAATTATTTTATTTTAATTAAAATGACTTTAAAATTATTATATTATGTTGAAATAAAATTATTTTCGAGAGGTAAATACTATATTATTTTTTTTAAAAAAAAACGTTTGATTTTATTTTTTGTAGTTGTTGAATTAGAACTCACAAAAAGATGGTAGAAAATGAAAACTAGTCAAGTCTTCGCTTATCTTCTATTATAATTACTTTATTTAATCCTTTAATGATGCGTTAGAATGATGTTAACAGGCCCTAATTATATTTAACCATAGGATAAATTCGAATCTTAGTCATCTTTTTTTTTAATTATTTTTTATCATTAATGGAATTAAATATAAGATATTTGAAAGAATATATTAACCTTTAACCTTTACTTTGAAGACTTGAAGGAACAAATTGAAAAGAAAAAAAAAAGTGGTGAGAAATGAAGACTAGCCAAGTCTTCGTTTTCTTACTTCTACTACAATTTACTTTATTTAAGCCTTTAATGATGCATTTGAATGATGTCAATAGGCCTTAATTATATAATTTAATCATAGAATAACCTCAATGCCAAGCAAAGAATGTTAATGGAATTCGACTAACTAGACAATGAAGCTTCCAATGTTTAAGTATATAAAGGCGAGTTAAGCACGGAATAATAAAAGGGGAAAGACTACATTGGACCAATGCAATGAAATGGCCATGGTGGAACCAGGCCAAACATTGACCTTTAACCATGAAGGAATTGGTTATCTATCGATCGAATTCATCGGTAATGTTTGAGCGACCGGTCTAAAGGTTGTTTCTACCTTTCTCGTTCGAAGGAGTTTGAATTGAGATAAAAAAAGAAGAGAAAAGTGAGCATTCGGACGATGAGAATTAGTTCGGTGGGACGATATGAAGGTCCCATTCGTGCTATTTTATCATGGACAGGAGGCGAAGAAAAGGGCAATCAATGTAAGCACATGAACCTACATTGAAGTGTAGGTCTTCTTCTTCTTCTTAACTTGTCTTGTTTGAGAGTTAAGGTGGTCCTTCACTCCCTTAATGCATGGTCATAAGTCCATCTGCTCGAGCCACCACAGTTATTAGCTGCCTGTTTCAATGAAAAAAAAAAAACATTAATTGACTGAACTGATGATGATTGTTTCAATGGAGGAAAAATAGCTTTGATTCAGCATTTAAAATTAAAAGTATGAAATTCTTAAAAACCCATCTAATTTTTAGATTTCTAATCCATTTATTTTTAATTTTACTCATCCGTCAATCACTTTAATATTGAATTTCAAAAAACATCATAATATTACGATGTTATATTTCAAAAATTAACATGTGATGTTAATTTTCAATAATCAGTACACTATTGTTACGTTGGATTTTAATTTGTAACGTCACAATAGTGTTGTTATTTTTTATTAATTTAGATATTTAATTTCTTAATTAATTTTGAGATGAATTATTTAATTCTATAAAAAAATATTATTGAATACTAAAATAAATTAAGAAATCCTCATAAAAATTCATATAAATAACTAACGTTTTTAGATTTATCGTCTTATTACAAAAAATCATCTTATGTTAAAATTTGAATATTAAATATTTGAATAATCAAAGAATTTAATCATTGTACTACAATCCGGAGTGACAATAATGTTATTATTTTATTTTTTTAATTAGCATCGTATATTTAAAATTTTAATTTAATTAATTTTAAAATAATCAACTTAATTTTACAAAAAAGATTTATTAATTATTAAAATAAATATAAAAAAATATTCGGACAATTCTTGAGTTTATTATTCATTAAAAATATTTTTTTTATAATATATTATATTTTAGTTTTAAATTTTAAATATTTAATTTATTATTAAAGAATTAATCACGGCGGCTGAGACAAATATAGTACTGTTATTGGAATATGGGATGCCTTTGTATTAGGTCACTTTTGTTCATTTGAAAAGGCTGATTGATTTGATGTTTTGAGAATTGAGATGGATCTTTCCAATTACAAAAATCATATTTAATATAATTTTTATATTAAAATAATATAATTTCAACTTTAATTCATCCACGTCTTATCATATAAAAAAATATTCATTAAAATATTTTATTTATTTTATTCATAATTTAATTATCAACATAAAATTAATAATTAATATCATTTTTATTTATAATTATTTATTAAGTTTTAGTGTTACTTATATTTTTAAATTTTTATTAATAATATTTTTATTTAGTATTGTTATTATTTTTATTTTATATGTCGGTGTAATGGATAATATATTTTAAATTTATGTATATTAAAATTTTTGATATTTTATTATATATTCTTTTATGAAATTAGTGATATAATTTATAAATAGAATTATAATTAAAATATATTAAATAAATTAAAAATAATAATTTTAATAAATTAAATCTTTATAAATATATATAATAAAATTAAAATATACTTAATTTAAATTTATAATAAATAATTAATATTCCTATAAATATAAATAAAATCAAAAAAAAATATTATTATAAATTTATTTTATTTTATTTTATTAATTATATAATAATATAAAATAAAAATTCTCATTGTACCAAATATGATGTAATAAATAGTACAATATCAAATATGATATTATACTATTCATACATCAAATTTAGTGTAAGAATTTGATGTATGAATTAAAGGAGTTTGATGTTGATATTACATCAAATTTGATATTTTGATGTATGAATTGAAAATGTCCTTAGTGTTGCAAAATCACCGGGCTTGCTCACCCTCTCAGAGAAATTAGTAGTCTGCAGGGAGAATCATAGCTTGATTGATCCACAAAAGGTGAATGCGATTAAATTCAGAGATGAAGGACCTGGAACTCATCAGGCATGGAGAACAGTTCGTTTGTATCTTTTCTGTGGGAAAACCAATTGGCATGATTGAACGCAAATTCAGAAAAGCTGACAGTGACAACAAACAAATTCATCAAAATATAGTGCTGTGGTTTTGTTTGACTCACAGTTCCAGCATGTCAACAATATACTCAATAATTTGGTCAGTCTGCTTTTGAATCACAGATGAACTGCTCAAAGAATTACCTGTTATGATAGCTTCAAACAACAATCATAAACTGATCATTCATTGTCAAAAGAAAAATAATCATGTTGAACCATAAGCAATTTTACCATTGTTGCTCAGGTCAGCTACTTGTGCAAGTTTTTCCTGCAAAATGAAAGCCACGTCATTTACTTTTTTGAAAGAGGAAAAATTATCAGGAAAACAACCTCATAATCTTCTTCTCTGTCATTCTTCTTTCTTCTTCCTCTCTTTCTTGAACTTTGTTTATCGAAAGGACGTATAGAATCACTTCCATCGATGCCATTGCATGCACCATTTTTTCATTCTTTTGCTCTTCAAGGGCCAACAATCTTGCACTTCTTCTCTGCCCTGATTCAATAGCTGAAGGATGCTTCCTTCTCCTTCAAGTAAAATTAAGTTACATTCAGAAACATCAAAATTATTTTCTTAAGAAATAATCATAAATCATGATGCTGTCTACCGTATTGCAATAATCTATTAAAAAATGATAATATGCTTTTCAGAAACAACAATAGATGATGATATAAGAAGACAAGAAAAAGTGCTTGTGGATACTGAAAACAATAGGATTTAGCTACAAGTTTACATGTATAAATTACCTTACAAACACCATCTTCAAACTTCCTATAGGTTTCAGAGTTCTACTGCTCATATATTTATACTACAATCTCCTTAATATGAGCAATTAAAGGAACCCTGACAAGAAAAAGGATAGCAAAATTGGTGAAGATGAAATGTACTTGACGCTTGGTATAGAAATGCATGTACATAGCTAATTAGCTTCTTTTGGATGTAAATTCATACTTTATGGTCGACAAAATAGGCAGAATTGCTTGTTTATGAGGACATTTAATTCAGACATGGTAATGAGATCCAGAACATTCAGAACAACAAATAAATTTTGATTAAGGGCTCACATCTTTAGTTTCATAAGGATCTAAGGTACCTCCTTTCTATGTATTAAAGAATTACACAATTTCTAAATACACTAATGATGCTTTATTTAACTTTTATCATTTTTTTTTACTAATGATTTTGTTAGATTGAATTGGATGCCACACACAGTACACAACTGAGTGATTAAGAATATGATAATTAGCTATACCATTTATGAAAAGGCAAGTGAACAAAAATAATATAAAATGCTGTAAAATTGTAGTACCAGCTATTAAACATATCTGCATTGCAATCATTACATTTCCAAGATTAGAAAGAATCACTATTTGTAAATAGTCATCGATGATTGACAAGATATCTGAATCACAAGTCTATAAGAAAAAATAAACCAATGATCTGAAAAATAATGATGCAATCCATTGAAAGGATGCCAAAGGATCACAAGAATGGTTCATTTTAAAAATATTCAGAACAGAGAATTAACACTTTTTTTTAACTTTTCGGTCGAAATGATACTAAGTGGACATGAAAAATAGATAGAAAGCAACAGACCACTATGAGTATAACTGTATAAGGATACCAAAGCACAAATTATTCATGAAACATGACATCAAAAAAAACTATTCTTGGAGTAAAAAAATGAAAAACATTGAGCTGTGCCCATGAAACAGTGAATTCAATTTGATACAGTACATTTATTGCCTGGCTTATCCAAGCTTCTGCGCAATTGTCTCATTCATTTTTTAAGCCGTGGATGGAACATACCAAGAGAAGAATTCTAATAATGCTTTTAGAAGCTGTAAATCCACGAACATCACACTCAAACAGTCTCCACTTTTTTATTTTATTTTATTTTTTATAACCAGGTGTCCAGTTCTTACGACTCCACCTTTTTCTTCTTTTCCCCATGAATCAACTTATCTAATAGCAACTCAACAGTCGTGGGATAGTCGATCGGTATGAGTTGCTCGATCATCAATCACTCAACAGGAATAGCACCCAAAAGGGAAATGCCAGCCATATCAAAGAAGTGAACCAGCAGCAACAGGAAGCAAGATTCCCATTGATTTCTTTCTCTAAGCCATCACAAGTGCTCTGGTCAAGAGGAAGGGTAAATGCGAACTGTTTGTGACATTGACAACTCCTCCAAGCTCCCAGCAATGACTGAGGAAGGTAAATAACACATGTGCCCATGTGTGGTTCATGGATGATCTGTAACGAGGACAAAGTGTTCGATGGCAGCGCCCTTCCACCATTGTACTGCCCCCCTCATTTATGTCCCTCTGCTCTCCAAGTACTACTTGCTCGTCTCATTTAGATTTGCAGTGAACGCAGCATAATCCCACACAAGATTCCTCCCTGCATCCTGACAAAGCCAGTCTTAATCGATCAGTGCTTAACCTGCTAATACTGACTAAATGAGCAGACAAAAACCTCCAATCACAGCAGTCCATGAATTCCAGTGTGAGTCATATTTTGGTACTAGAAAGATGGTCCTTCTGCTTGTGGTCCATCACAACAAGTGCTCCAAGAGATGACAAAAAACGGAGCAGCCGAATTACTTTAGAATTGTTATCAGAATCTATGTTTTTAAACTTGGACCTTTCCATTAATTAACGTTCAGATTGGAAGGGACGATGAGAGATTGAGAGTGCAATCTTGAATTGAGCCACTACAAATGGTCCGTTCACTTTATTGTGAAGAGAAGCAATATGCCCCTGATCCTATGATCTAACATGGATTCCTTCTTCTTTTTCTGTTCCCATGCAGCTACTACCTCTATGAGCACCCCATCGAACTCGTCGTCGTCGTCGTCAATCATCAATCATCAACAACATCTCGTACGTTGAGTGACAAAGGAAGCAACAGGTAGCAATTGAGATGGAGATGAGTAGTCCACTGCAGTTCTTTCTCACCCTGTGCATGGCCGGAGCTTGCAGCTTGGCCTTCTACTTCTACTACAAGGCCTGGCTCCGACCGCAGGCCATCCGCCGGAGGCTGAGGCAGCAGGGCGTGGAAGGGCCGCCTCCTTCGTTCCCGTTCGGGAACTCGCTCGAGATGAAGAGGCTTGTCGCGGAGGCCAAAGGCAGGAGAGGTCAAGGAGGAGAACAAACTGCTGAAATCAAGCACGACTACACTCCTTTGGTATTTCCCTACTTCGAGCATTGGAGGAAAGCTTACGGTATGAAATAATCAATTCACTACATGCTTTAATCTTTCAATCCTTTCTTCGTCTACGGAGTATTACTTATATATGCATGCATTGAATTACCCCCAAGTTAAAGTATTTTTCGCGAAGAACAGAGCTTGAATGAACAATATATCCTTGAAATGCAAGATCAAAAGTCTGAATTCATTGTCACTGTCTTTAGTTCGTAGTGGATGATGTGGAGAGAGAGAGGGTGTGGGGATAAGAATTAATGCTACCTGTTCTTCCAGTTTAGAATCAAATTTGGATGGGTCTTACAATTGGCGAGAAAGGCATTTTGTTAGCGTCCCTTATCGAACGTTTCTTCATTGTGGACGAAAGAGAATGGGAGTTCAAAAGTAGGACCACAGTTGATGGCTTGGCTTAGCATCCATCCTTTATCTCTTTCTAGTTGAGCAGAAAAAAGGAGAGGTGGTAGGAGGATTTTTTTTTTTCTTTAAGAAAGTCAAGGAAGGAGGGGAGTAGATTCTTGGGAATATATTGAAAAGGATACGTAGGTGACAGGGCATTAATTAACCCAAGAACAAAAGGGTAATCGATGTAAAATTGTATAACCATGCAGGTCCAGTGTTTTCATATTCAATGGGCAACGTGGTTGCACTACACGTGAGCCACCCTGATGTGGTGAAGGAGATCAGCCTCTGTTCTTCCTCGGATTTGGGGAAGGCCACTTACTTGAAGAAGACCCATGAGCCTCTGTTCGGCCAAGGCATTCTGAAATCCAACGGTGAGTCCTGGTCTCGCCAAAGAAAGATCATTGCTCCAGAGTTCTTCTCTGACAAAGTCAAGGTATAGCTGTAATTCTTAATCAACCGATCTTTCGTGCGTGATATCTTGACTGAGCAGCTCCGATGCTGCACGCAGGGGATGGTGGAATTGATGGTGGACTCCGCAACTCCATTGCTGAGGTCATGGCAAGAGAGAGTTGAGCTCGCAGGAGGAACTGCAGAGATAAATATCGATGAGGATTTGAGACGCTACTCGGCGGATGTGATCTCAAGAACATGTTTTGGGAGCAATTACGCGAGGGGGAAAGAGATTTTTCAGAAACTAAGAGCTCTGCAGAACGCCGTAGCAACACCCAGTCTTTTTGCCGAAATCACTGGCTTAAGGTCTTTTTGATCTTTAATTGATGTTATTTGGTTTCAAAATCGAAGGATCAATGCAAGATATTGTTAATCTGACAGATGCATACCGACGAAGCGAGCGCGGGAGGTGCAGAGTCTGAACAGGGAGGTAAACGCTCTGATCTTGAGGGCAGTGAAGGAGGAGGAGGAGGGCGGAGGAGGAGAGACGCAGAGGAACCTTCTGCAGGCCATCCTTCAAAGTGCGAGTGAGAGCCTCGAGTGCTCCGATAGGTTCGTGGTGGACAACTGCAAGAATATATACTTTGCCGGCCATGAGACGACGGCGGTGGCCGCCAGTTGGTGCCTCATGCTGCTGGCGTTGCACCCTGAGTGGCAAGCGCGGGCGCGCGCCGAGGCGGTGGAGGTCTGCGGCCGCGGCGGCCTGTCGTTGGACGCGAATGCGCTGCTGAAGATGAAGATAGTACGTATACCGTATACGAGAGAATTTTAGTTTTGCACCCTGATCTTTATCTTATTTTCAAAATACGCCTTATAGTTTTATTTTTATTTCTACGTGTTATCAAACTATGGCTACCGTTTTTTTGTTGTTAGTGAATTGATAAATCATACAATATTTAATAATATGAAGATAAAATAAACATAATAAAATTATAAAAATAATACAATAATTATATATTTATTAATTATCTCGACATTAATTAATTTAATTGAATCGCAGTTGACGATGGTGATCCAGGAGACGCTGAGGCTGTACCCTCCCGGCGCGTTCGTGGCCCGGGAGGCGCTCAGGGACGTTGACCTCGCCGGTGTCCGCGTCCCAGGCGGCGTCAACATCTACGTCCCTGTCTCCATCCTCCACCACGGCGCCGCCACCTGGGGCCCCGAGCCCCACCGCTTTGACCCCGACCGCTTCGCCCGCGGCTCCTCCTCCACCACCACCAGCCGCCGCCTGCCGCACACTTACTTGCCCTTCGGCGCCGGGCCGCGCACCTGCCTCGGCCAAAACTTCGCCATGGCCGAGCTCAAGGTCGTTCTCTCGCTTCTCCTTCTCCAGTTTGCCTTCGACCTCTCGCCGGCGTATTGTCACTCGCCTTGCATGAGGCTGATCGTGGAGCCCGAGCACGGAGTGAAGCTGCTGGTCAAAAAAGCTCACGTCCACTCCGGTACTAATGAATTTGGAGCTCGTACGTCAATCTATCTCGGTCATTAATTATTGATTAACCTTATGATTAGGAATTAGATTCTATATTTAAACTATGCTTGCAATTAATAATCACATCAGTGTTAATATACTTTTTACGAAGTGGCTTTAATCTAAAGTAAAAAACTAAACACAAATCATGACCCAACACAACAAATGATGAACTTAAGTTTAATTTATTTCCAAATTAAACGTTCAAATGTATCATCAAAGAATTATATGAAACAATATAATTGGATCAAAAAGGAATTACCTTAAGCAATTTGAAAGGAAAAGTAGTGAATTATAACAGCATGCATCATAATCCGTAGCAAGTATATCATACAACTCATATCGTCCAAATCCATTAATCGCCGTTATCAATTGCTTGCTCTCTCTTCCATGTATATTTATGGTCACGCATGCCCGGAGCAATTATTTGACGTCTCCATTAGATCACATACGGAGGTGGCATGGGCAATCCGACTACATCACCGCAGAGCAACGCGTTATCCGGCATGTTGTACTCATCCCTCAGCGACCTCACCGGAGACAACACGCTCACGTAGACCTGCTGCCCGAGGTAGTGCCTTTCCCACATCTCCGACCGCAGGTTCCAAATCCCGGCGTTGTCGAACGTCAGCCCGATCGCCGTCCATGACCTCGGGTAAACCTGAATCGTGTGCCGGCTCACCGTGTCCAGAAGGTTGTACGTGCTCCGGCTCGCCGGCGTCCACTTCCCGTGTCCCATTCTGCCGAGCACCAAAGGAAAGGAACAGAGTTAGAGGAGAATAGCAATTTGCAGAGATTGATTTTATCGATTTGTATAATCAATTAGTTACCCGAGGGGGAAGAAGGAGTAGCCATCCAAATGGTAGCACTGGATGCTCCTCTCCGGATTCTGGAGGATGACCTCGACGTAGTCTCTAAAGGTGGCATTAATGACGTTGGTCGCGACCTTGATGGCGTTCGTCGCTTCCAGGGCCGGGTCGTCGGAGATGATGTTGTACTGGAACACCTTATCGGCGATTCCGAAATACTCGGCGAGCTTGAGAGGAGTGGTGGGGTTGTCATGCGACACGCCGTTAATGGAGTAGCGGCGCTTGCCGTCGACGAGCCCGACGTCGCTGAGGAGCTTGATGGTGCGCGTGATGTTGATGCCGCCGTAGTGGTAAGAGCCCTGGGGGTTGGGGCGGGCAGCGCTGGCTGTGAGGTTCCACCGGAAGGAGCGCCACTGATTGAGGGACCAGGCCCAGCCGACGGGGGCCTGCGGGATGTCCGACGAAGGAGGGGTGGTGGAGCCGGCGTAACGGATGATGCCGGTGGCGTTACGGGAGAACTTGGTGAAGCGGGCGGAGGCGGCCATGTAATAGTCGCCGGGGGTCTTGTCGGCGGTGACGAGAACAGAGAGGCACTGGCCGACGTGGACGTCGAGCGACTCGTACTCGTTCTGCACCGTGTGCGACCCGTCCATCTCCACCAGCTTCATGACGTGGTTCTGAATCCGGAAGTTGAGCGCCAGCTTGAGCCCCACGTTGCAGATGCGGTACCGGTACGTCTGGCCGGCCTCCATGGTGAACATCGGCGGGTCGTCATTGCCGGAGGCGTCCTTGCCGGTCTTCCCGTTGATGAGGACGCCGTTGGGGTTGCCGATGTTCTGGCCGGCGTCGAGGGTGGAGGCCAACACCTGGTGGCTCTTGGTGTACCAGTCGCCGATGAGGACGGTGTAGTCGTCGGCAGGGGGGTCAAAGGGGACGGGGATGAGGAGGCGGCTGTTGACACGGAGGCCGCCGAAGCCGCCGACGGCCCGGTGCATGCCGGTGGAGGGGAAGTAGAAGTAACTCCCGATTTGATCCTTCACTTGAAAATGATACGTGAAGTTCTGGCCGGGAGGGATGGGGCAGTTGGTTCCCGGCATGCCATCTTGCCATGAATTCTTCCTCTGCTGGATGCCATTCCTAATCCAATCACACAAATCAACTAATCAATACAAACAAAATTCAATTTTGATCGATTAGAAAAACGGCCAAGTGATTCAGAAAACGAACCATGTGAAGAGGATGGGCTCGTCGATGTTATTGAAGACGTTGATGACGACGTTGTTGTTGGTGGTGGAGTTGATGTTGGGGCCGGGGAACTCATCGTTGATGAGGATGACTTGTTGGGGGACGCCGAGAGGAGACAGCGTGCCGTATGTGACCTTCCAGGTGAAGAAGAGATAAGGATCCTCAGCGCGCACCGCCGGCGAGATAAAGGCGAGAAGACAAATGCACGCAAGGAGAGCGGTCGCCGACGGCGACGGCTTCTTCATGGCTAAGATTTGTTCCATTGTTCTCTGTTTGTTGAAGGTGTTGTGTTGGAATGGAACGAGAAGGAAGGAGAATGTGATCTCTGTTTATAGATGAAGCGAAGGGAGGAGGTTGTTTTGGACGGCCACGCGGTGAAGCGCCGGTGCCAAGGGAGCTCCCGTTCGCTCGTTGCTCCGGCCTTCGCGTTCTACCTTGATTAAAATCTCGTTAAATATAGACATAGGCATCGAAGGTGCTGTTTCCCCATTTTTGGTTAAAAATCTTATGGTGGATATTATATATTTTTTAAGAGAATTCCATTTTAGCCATTACATTTTAGATGCCAAGTTTTTTTTCTTTGCGTTTTTTAAAAATTATTTCAACAACTGATCAAAGCAGAGCGCGTATTTAAAATTATGAAAATTTTAAGAGAAACATCCAACTTTTAAATTTCTCAAAATATATATTTATTTTTTATTTTATTCCTCTTATCAATCTTTGTAATATGCTATATTCAAATAATAATATTATTATAATATTAGATTTCAAAGAATAATACCACCGTATTTCAAAATTTAGTATTATAATAATATTGATTTTCAAAAATTAATTGTATTGGTGTTGCATTTTAAAAATTAACATCATTTTAGTATTAATTTTTAAAAAATAATATTACAATGATACTGTATATCAAAAATTAACACTATATATAAATCCTAAAACTAATATTATTGTAGTGTTGATTTTTAAAAATTAATATTATGATGTTTATTTTTGAAAAGTAATATTATTATGATATTGATTTTTTAAAAATAATATTACTGTGATATTAATTTTTGAAATATAGTATCACAGTGATATTAATTTTTAAAATTAAATATATTATGATGTTGATTTTTGATATAAAGCATCAGTATTATTTGAAATTTGATATCACAATAGTATTATTATTAAAATATAATATCATTGGCAGAAAAAGTAAAATGAAAAATAAATATATTTTTTAATAAATTTAAAGTAAAATGAAAAATAAATATATCTTTTAATAAATCTAAAATAAAATGAAAAATAAATATATAGTGATATTAATTTTTAAAATTGAATATATTATGATGTTGATTTTTGATATAAAGCATCATTATTTTTAAAATATAATATCATTGCAGAAAAAGTAAAATGAAAAATAAATATATCTTTTAATAAATTTGGAAATTTTGTAATTTTAAGGACGTCGAATTATTTATTAGATTTCCTCACTGTGAGATCAATGGTTCCGAGTTCTGATCTCGCATGATGCAGAATATTAAAAACGGTTTTTTACCAAACCATAAGTAAGGTTTCAAAATATTTAAATCACGTAATTTAATTTTAAATTATTAAATTATATACTTAATTTTATTTTTATCTATATTATTATTTCTGATAAATTAATATATTATAGCAGTTGACCGAAAATAATAAAAATCAACGATTATAATATCAATTGATAAATTAATTTTTTTTAAAAAATTAATTCAGGTTTAAAAAATTATTATTTTTAATATAATAAAATAATATTTGACGGTATTTATATAATCAGAAGAACTAGACGAATACATCAGAACTAATTTTATCTCATTCTGAGCTCTTTAGATTCATTAGTCGATTTTGTTCGATACTGATCGAAATCGACTAATTGACCTAGAGAACTTATAATGATATGAAATTAGTTTTTATATATTCTTCTGATTATATAAATGCCCTCAAATATCAATTTGATCTACTATATATAGAGTAGTAATTTTTGAAATACAAATTAGATTTTTCAGATATATTCGTGTTCAAAAATCATTACTCCCAATATAGTAGATCATATTGATATTTAAAAACATTTATATAATCAGGAGAACTAGACGGAATGACATGAAACTAGTTTCTATGTGTTCGTCTAGTTCTCCTAATTATATAAATATCCTCGAACATCAATTTGATCTATTATATTGAGAGCAATACTTTTTTAAATACGAATATGTTTCGAAAATCTAATTCATATTCAAAAAATCACTGCTCTCAATATAGTGGGTCAAACTAATATTTGAGGATATTTATATAATCAGGAGAACTAGATGAACACATAGGAACTAGTTTCATGTCATTCAAAACTCTTTAGATCTATTAGCCAATTTCGATCAGTTTCGATTGGTTTTGATTAAAATCGATTGATGAACCTAAAAAGCTCGAAATAATATAAAATTAATTCTTATATATTCGTCTAGTTCTCCTGATTATATAAACACTTTCAAACGTTAATTTGATATATTATTTTGAAAACAATATTTTTTTTAATATAAATTATTTTTTTTTAAAAAAAACTCTATCCATTGACACGATAGCAGTAGATTTTATGATTTTGTTATAGTATATTAGTTGATTAA
Organism: Hedychium gardnerianum; assembly: GCA_038050645.1. Lineage (NCBI taxonomy): Eukaryota > Viridiplantae > Streptophyta > Magnoliopsida > Zingiberales > Zingiberaceae > Hedychium > Hedychium gardnerianum. The sequence goes on from JBBUKS010338820.1 coordinate 13,810, forward strand.
GAATAATAGGTAGAAATAATATTGAGTATATAATTTAATAATTTTAAAATTAGATTATGTAATTTAGATATTTTAAAATTTTAGTTATGTAGTTCGGTAAAAACAGCTGTTAAGAAAATATATGAGAATTTTTTTGAGCCAGAAAATGGGAATCGAGTAAGGGCAGTAATTATGCTTTCAGTGAAATGTAACCTACAGCAGTTTCTCTTGGACAACAAATCAGCTATTGTTGGCCGGTTGATCCGGTCAAACTGTATTATGGATCTGCAGGACTGAGAGCTTTGGGAGCTCAGACAACAGGGCAAATTTTGCAAGCGTCAAATCCCAGCCCGTTCCTTGGCGATTCAATTGGGTCAAAGACACGTCGACTACTTCGGATTAATGTTGATATAATTTGTAGTATAAACGGATTACCTCGTATCATTAATGGATAATGATTAGATTTTAGTATTAATGGTCAAAAATATGAGGACTATATTAAGATCACACGCAAAGTGTCCACCCACCACTCGCCCGTTCTTGCTTCTTACAGCTAACTTCCTGTCAAACCTTGGTGTGATTGCGGGTCTTCAAGTCACGTACACCGATCTTTTCCATCTCTTGCTCCTTAGCGATAAGTCCCGCGGAGGCCGAGTGTGCAGGTGCCGGGACTGTTAACGACCACGTGGCTACTGCCGCGTGATCCGTATTAGGTTGTCGACGAGATGAACGGTCAGAATCCATTACGGAATCTCCATCAACGGAACGGCCGTTAGAAAACGTAGCGGAGCCTGCTGAAGAAGCGCTTTTTATGTATCCCCGTCCCCCCACGTTTTTTCTTTCTTATCCATTGCTTCCGAATTAAGCTTCTTCGTACTCTCTCCTCCTGCTCGATCTGGTGTGTCGTTTTACGGATTCGCAGTAGTTTGATCTCGAAGGAGAAGCGGGAAAGGTTTGGTCTTTGGTGTCATGGCGGCGTCAGCTTCTTGGGTTCAAAGAGACCTCCTTTCGCCTTGCAGGATCCGTTCTTCCCGACCTTCGCCTGTGATCTTGAGTCAATCTTCTTCTCTTAAGTTTGAATCTTGGTCGTCTTCTAGGGATAGCATATTCCATGGAGGGAGGCTAGTCGTTGCCTCGCCTAGAGGGATGCCCTCGAAAGGCCACCTCGCTTCTGGCGCTACACAGGTTACCGAATTCGGAAAAATCTTCTATTTATGTGCTTTTTGTTGTATATATTTATCGGTTTTATAGAAGATTCTTCTTGTGTTTCCCTATCTCATGCTAAAATAAAAGAGGGATTTTTTTTTTTCCTTGGATCGCAGATGGGTCTTTCTTTCAAGAAGGCAATCCAATGGTGGGAAAAGGGCCTCCTACCCAACATGAAGGAAATCGAGTCAGCGGAGGATCTCGCTAACTCTTTATTGATCGCCGGCGACCAGCTGGTTGTGGTGGATTTCTTCTCTCCTGGTTGTGGAGGCTGTAGAGCCCTCCATCCCAAGGTATTACATCGCTCATCCGAAGAAATTTCCAATTTTTTTTCTCTACGGGAGTGTAGATATCACTTTCTGATTATGCATCTTGTTTGCTTGCAGATTTGCCAGATCGCTGGGTTGAATCCAGATGTTTCATTCCTCCAAATAAACTACGAGCTACACAAGTCCATGTGTTACAGCATGCATGTCCATGTCCTTCCTTTCTTTAGATTTTATCGAGGAGCGCAAGGACGCCTATGTAGCTTCAGCTGCACCAATGCAACTGTAAGATCCTTATCAAGGAAATTCTAAGCATTGAAACATTTGCTTCCTCTTCATTTGTTTGATAAGTAATTAAGCTTTTTTCTGGCTTAAAACAGATTAAGAAGTTCAAAGATGCTTTGGCCAAGCACATCACAGACAGGTGTAGCCTTGGGCCAACCAGGGGGCTGGAGAAGGAGGAGCTCTTGGCTTTGGCTGCAAACAAAGATCTCTCCTTTGACTACCCCAGCGATCCTGTTCCTTTCCCTGATGAGTTTGCAGAGAGAACTGCATCAACTCTCCCTATGCCTGTGTTCACTCAGGATGCTGACAGCAAAGCTTTGGCTGTGGCTGGAAGATAGACACTGCTCTATCTCATGATCCGTTACACTTTGCTTGTAAATAGATGTCCTTGCGATTAGGTGTTTGTGCAGGCTGTGTTTTTTAGTTTCAGAAGCCTGCTGGCTTGTGTTGAAAATGTTGTGCTGAGCAGTCTTTAAGTTGGATATTGTTCCTCTATTGACAGCTCTTCAGATCTTCTACGTATTGGAATTGTTACACACATATATGGGTCTGCTATCTTTCTTCAAAAAAATTTATTACTTTGTTGAGACTGCTTATTTTAGTGTTCGATTGACTTCATATGAAATAGTGTTTGATTGAATGGTGTCATGCTGTATATCTGGTTGTGGGTGAACAAAGTGGCAGCATGCGTAAGGTTAGATAATTGATTGAGGAACTTATCATAAAAATAAGAAATTGTGGGCAATCACGAGAATAGATCTTGGGTGAGTGATCATAAATGGTCGTAAATTTTCAAACTAATAGTTTGTAAGCTCATATATTGTGAAATATTACAGGTTTGTAATTGTACCTACAAAACCTATGTAATATAATTTGGAGCTGTATTTGCAAAAGTTACATACTAAGCCACTATAGCTTTAAAAAGCCAGAAATATGTACTGCGTTTTGAACTTTTAAAGACTAAGCAAAAATCGAAGAACGTCTTTATCAAAAGCCCTACTCACTCTACTAGCACCTCCTCTTCTTCACCGACCCTACTAACACCTCCTCCTCTAAAATAATATAATTATCATTTTTGTTATTATATTTTCATGGGATGGATTGTTATTATATTTTTATAGGATAGACTAATGATTAATATATAAAATATTATCATCATCAGATTTGAGAGTCAAATACTGATTAATAGTCAAGTTCATATCCTTCCCCATACATCAGTTACTATTTGGACTAGTCATCCATGATTTACTTTTTCCATGTTAGTCCTAAGATGGGTTGGTGGGAGCACTGAGAGCGAGTATTTCATCTTTTACCACCGTATACTAACACCTCTTCTTCTAAAATGATATAATTGTCTTCAAATATATTTAAGATTATTATTTTTTGTTACGCAGTAATTCTGAACCGATTGGTTAGTTGTATAAATAGAATAAATTTACATTGTAATTGTAACTATTATAATATTTATAACAACTACGATTTGGTAGCTGTTATCGTAGTTATAACAACTATAATTTTCGTAATTGCTATAATATGACTATTGTTGAATATGATAAGTTCGAGTTGTAGTAGTTACGGTTTGTAACTATTATAATATGAATATTATTGAACATGATAAGTTTGAATTATAGCAACTATGATTTCGTTTTGCTACAATATGAATATGATCAAATCTGTATTATAACAACTACGAAACCATAACTATTATAACATGAATATTTTTGAATATGTTAAGTCTGCCCAAACGGTTCATGGTTTAAATTTGATATCGCTTGTTAAAAAATTGAAGATAAAAAGTTAAAATTGATCAAACAGTATACTTAAGGGCAATTGTATAATTTTACAAGATAATTAGGGATAGAGCGCCTTTGATAACAAAATCAAAAAAGAGTAAATCTTTGATGATTTTAATAAAAAGATATTTTTAAATTTTTTACCTATTTGTTATAATTTGGTAGATCATGGTTTTGAAGCCCTATAATATATATACTTTTTGCTCCAATAGAATATATATACAAGCTTAGAATATAAATATTTTATATCTACTAATTATTCCAATAGATTTTAAGAATCAATTATCTTTCAAAGAGTGTGAGGCTATATTGAAGGGACCGCTAAGATAACGATTTTATTTTTTACTCTAATAATATATATATATATATAATTTGCCTTCGGGTTATGATATAATGATAAGATATTTAAAATAATTTCTTAAATAATTATAATTTAAATTTTAGTTATCATGTACACTATTTTTCTTTACTGAATTATAAAAAAAATAGAATATATATACGTTTAGAAGACCAAAATACTATCATTTGAGAAGTGTCATGATTTGTCCTCTTCTTTTTTGCTTCATGACGATTTCTCAATTTGAGAAAGAAAAAGTAAAATTCATTTTGGTGTAAGAGAAAAATTATAGTCAGAACAACAAATCCAAATCTAAGCTCTTTTAATTTTGTGATTAATTTTACAGATCAATTTCACTAATTAGAGAACTTATTAAAAATATCTTGCATTAAAGTTCTTTCTTGACAGAAAACATAATATACATGGGGTCAGCAAAAGTTAAGTTAAAATGAATAAATTGATCGAATTTTGGTTATTTCAAAATTTTATTTTTTTTCTAAAAAAATCAATTATATCGATTTAATTTGATTCGGTTTCGATTTTAAAATCTCTTATTTACTTAAATCGAATAAACTAAAATAAAAAATTAATCGATGAATTTCTAAAAAAATGAATCTATAAATCTCTAACAAAATTATAAATGTCTGATGATATCATCATTATTGGGAAAAATACAAAAAATCATTTAATTCGATTAACTTAATTTTATTAAAAAAAATCAACCGATTTAATTAGTTCAAAAAAATTTGATTCAGTTTGAACCTAATACTCACCACTAAACGGACACAATAATTTTGAACAATGGACTCTATATTTATTGCTTTTATGTTCATAGAAATTTAAGACAAGTCCTCCAAAACAGCCCATACTAAACAAAAACACAAGTAAAATTCCCTTTAGAAGAATATCATTTAAAGATGCACAACTTTTGTGCAGCTATGAATTATTTTTGCATTTATGAATTCAATCACCAGCTAAGGTGACTCACCAGCAATGCAGGTGATAAACTATGTCCAAACAAAAAAAATTACAGACAAATACCTTTTTTTCTCGTTTACTTACAACAGAATTCTTGAACGAACTTAGATATTTCGAAAAATCTAGTTCTTGTATCTGCTAGATTAGTAGTGATGCAATTCTTTCTATTGTCAGCTTCTGGATCCTGCTTTCTTGCTATCTAAAGCAATGCTAAGTCCTCGCCGTACAATGACTATTTGGCGCATCACACTTGCAATGAAAAAGGTTACTGCAGAATTTTCTGGTGCTAGACTCTTCATGTGGTTTCCTGAAAGGATTGTGACCGAGAGAGTGCAGCAGGATTTGCATGCAATACCTGCTCAGAGTCCGATTTATGAACCTTGTTTTCGGCCTTGGATGGGAAGGTTCTACTGATCTCAGGTTTGATGCCGAGGGTGGCCCATATCGAACTCTTTGCAGCCTCCTTTGGATCATCTACCCTGAGAGTCTTAGGAACCCATAAAGACTTCTCCATCTTCTCTTCAGTCTGCAAAGAAGAGTCTCTAGAATGCTTGCCCAACGTGGGAGAGCCATTTCCAGAACAACCACTGTTGCTTGTAGAGGATGATGGAGATGCACAACCATTCGACCCAGCCATTGGTATATTCCAAGTTCCATGGGGCCAAGTGGTGAAGCCCCAAAATGGAGCAGGCATGAAAGAGTACGGGACTGTTCCTGCACAATTTGGAGAAGCTTCCATCGTTGTGCTAGGATTCCATTGAATTGAGGTTGAATTGGCATTCCCCGATGCGCAAGGATTTTCTGTTGAACTACTAACTTCCACAAAAGCCATACCATTCCATGCAGGATTCCATGAGTAAGCCCAGGGAGCTGCAGGATAGCACCGCAAATAAGGCAGCGGAATAAACCCATTACTGCAAACTTGTGTTCCACTCTGATTCATATATGCTGCACTTCTACCACATCCATTTTCATTGACAATAGCAGTTGTAGCCGAAGATGCACAGGAGGGTTCTTCCCTGTCTTCTGTGTGTATGGTAGATCCAGGCTCAGAATATGGAACTTGCTCTCTGATATTCAGCGCAGATGCCATGGATTCACAAAGAGGAACTTCTTGTCCAAATTTAAGGATGGTCCCATTTTGTATCAGTTGTCGTGTAGGTGCGGAAGGTAAGCATGGGATAACTCGATGATCAGTCAAGTTATGAGTTTCTAACTGACCAGATTGCAATCCATTGGAAGGGATCAATAGGTTGCGACATTGTGAGGCAGAATGCTTACTCTTGCGCCTGCCAGCACCCACTGGGACGTTTCTCATTGTTCCACCAGCAGTCCAATATCTTTGACAGTTCTTGCAGAAGTGTCTAGGTTGGTTGACATTGTAGTT
>JBBUKS010339141.1:0-20023 GCA_038050645.1 Hedychium gardnerianum
CGTGATTTACCTCTTCCGTGTTGGTCCTGGGACGGACTGGCGGGGGCGCTGGGGGCGAGCGTTTCGCCTTTTGCCACAATGTATCGAATATAATTATCTAAAATTTTCCTCAATCATGCGTCATTTTGATCTTATTATTCCTTTTATTATTTTGATCTTAAAATTAGTCTCTTAAATTTTATTAATAAAAATGGATCCATTAGCATAACTTATGATTCATGAATGTACGATGTTATTTTTTTAGTGAGTCTTTTTTTTTTTTTGCTATTGAAATAAATGGTTAAATCAATTTTAGTCAACTTATACAACTTTATTTTTTTTTTAAAAAAAAAACTAAAAGCAAAAAATGGTGGCTTTCCACATCTCCTTTTTCTATCTTTCTCATTTCCCTGTTTAGAACTAGTGACAACCACTTATCCGAAATCCGTTCAATCAACCTATGTGCTGTCCATTAACCCCACCAAATTAAGGAAAGAGTTTAGCTTAATGGAGGATGATTAATCGACTTTTGTTCTCTCTAATTATGCTCTCTCTCAAAGCCATTGAGTGGCACATGTATCGCGCTCTCATTGGTTGGCAACATCGTCCATTGTTCTTGGAACATCATGTAATTCTTTCTTTTACGCAATGTCATAACAAGGTCAAAGATTTCCCGGTAAGTTTATTTACGATGAATTGAGTGGATAAATATTCCATTTCTTATTTAGTCGACAAATGTATGTAATTTAGAGGAAAATAGGAAAAGGTCTCATGCTCCAAGTTTGTATATATAAATTCTTTTTTTTTTAAAAAAAAAGTGCAATCAAGATTCTCAAAATGCTAAATTTGAAAATTTTAGTCATTTTAGCTCACAAGCAACAACGTTGACTTGGCATGCAAACTCATTAAAATAAAATTGAAAACTATCATATAATTATCTTGTTAAATATTAACATATTTTAATAATTCTAAAACATTTCGAATTAAATTTATTGATATTTAATATTTAGGGCAATAATCCGATCGCTAGACGACAAAAACGTCAACACGCCCCCGCCTTGTTATAACCACGCCCCCTTCCACGCATTCCAAAAATTTCAGTTCCTCTTCTTCGAGTTCACACCGGAGAGGACGGAGGGAGCCGCTCGCGCAATTGCCGATCGATCGGATTCGATCATCGTCGGCGTCGAAGCATGTCGACCGCCGCCGCTCCAATGTCGCTGCCGCCGGGGTTCCGTTTCCACCCTACCGACGAGGAGCTCATCCTCCACTACCTCAAGAACCGCACCGCCTCCATCCCCTGCCCCGCCTCTATCATCGCCTGCGTCGACATCTACAAGTTCGATCCCTGGAACCTCCCCGGTTCGTCTCTCTCTCTCTCTCTCTCTCCTTCAAACGCCTCCCGTAAACCCTAAATCGATCCTCTCGTAATCATGTCGCCTTTTTTTTTTGTGTGTTTCTCTTGGTGCAGCCATGGCAGCGTTCGGCGATCGAGAGTGGTACTTCTTCACTCCCCGCGACCGGAAGTACCCCAACGGCTTCCGCCCCAACCGATCGGCGGCGTCGGGTTACTGGAAGGCCACCGGCACCGACAAGCCTATATTTTCGGGCAAGGGGAGGCTTCGCGGCGGGGAAGGCGAAAGCATTGGCGTGAAGAAGGCGCTCGTGTTCTACCGCGGTCGGCCGCCTCGAGGCGTCAAGACCGAGTGGATCATGCACGAGTACCGCCTCGTCGAGGCGGAGCACGCCAGGAACAGCCACGACTACACGCCCAAGAAACTCACCAAGGATTCCTCCATGAGGGTATCGACCCTTCTAATTCCGATCTGCAGATCGATTTTCTTTGATTAATAATTGCATCTTTTTGATGGCGTTTGATTCTTATCTCAGCTGGATGATTGGGTTCTTTGCCGGATTTACAAGAAGGGAGGCCACCACCAATCCGCCATGGACGCCGACAAGGAAGACTCCGGCGTGGAGGACGAAACCTTCCTCACTCTTCCGAAAACCTACTCCTTCTCGGAGCTCCTAGAGGCCGCCGACTACTCCGGCCTCTCGCGCCTGCTCGATCACGCATCTTCCTCCTTGGACAACAACTCGAATCCCAACCAATCCTTCCTCCATGGCGGCGGCAGCAGCAGCTACTTGGTTCCGCAGCATCTCCCTCAACCGCCTTCCCCCGGTTTCAAAACAGAGCACAGCCTGAAGCGCCATGGATGTTTTGAATTCGGCGGCGGCGGCGAAGCATCGCCGGCCAAAAGGGCCAACTTTGCACCCAAAAATTCCAGCTTCACCAACCAAACCTTCTTCAATCCCCAGTTACTCTCGAATCCTCACTTGATGAACTATCAGCATCCAACTTAAAAAAAACTCGTGCTTGTAACTTTAATCTCTCTCCCGTTCCAAAAAGTTGAAAACCTATAGATATCTTAATAGTGGAAAAAAAACGAAGTAGACACCACAAAACCCTCCAAGAATTTGTTCAAAAAACTAGAATTTGGCTTGTAGATTACACAATACAGTATGATGAGTTGAATGCCTGGTTCTCTGTTGAAGCATATCTAACAAACCTGTGAAGTCATTCAGTAGCCACTCGGATTGTTCAATAGAAGCAGTGAACAGCAGATTGTAAGGAAATCAAAGAACTTAACTGGACTTGACATTGGTGTTGGTGAGCAACACTGGTTATTTTAGTTACTTCAGATTCAGATAGATGTGATTGTTAAAATGATAATGAGTTGATTATGTCATGGTGACTAGGGTTGAGGTTATCAACTCACCTACTTCAGCTTGATTGGTATCTATCTCAACATAATTTAGTCGATCAAATGCTGTGTCACCGCATCCTGAAAAGGATGCTTATCTGATGAAATGGATAAGTGATCAATAAGCTTTTTGCTGTCAGTTGTTTGATGCACAGATAAAAACAAACAAAATGTTGAGAGATCAAAGCTGAGATGTTTGAACATGACCAAGTGCTGCAAATGAGTAATAGGACAAAGAAAGCATCCAAGTCCTAATCAGAAAAAAAAGATTTAGAAAATTCAAGCATATTAAGAATTTAAAACTACTTTAAAGTTAATTTACTAGATCAATTCATTTCACTCATTTATATATTTGGGATTGTCACATTTAATTCTTATTTCTACTAATCAATTCACCCTAAAATGATAATCTTCATGTCCAAGTTCACTCTTGTTGTAGTTTAAATATTCTATGTAAACAATTTTGACTCTTTATCATTTGCTCTTAACGATCATATCTATCATTTAGGTAATATATGTATTAACTTACATAAACTTATAATTCAGTAAGCTTCATTATTAACTAGTGAAGAATTTTATAAAACAAAATGAAAGGTATATGGAAAACCAGTAAAGGAATGCCCATGTGATTAGAAAGTTGCAAGATCAAATAAGATGTGCAGCCTTGTAAATCTAGTTGATTGATAAGTAGCAGCAGAATTAACATATCTGTTCATGGATTTATTAGTGAACAAATGTCCTCTCTCATACACTGGTCACTATTCGGGCTAGCTAGACTAGTCCCCGTGATTTACCTCCTCCGTGTTAGTCCTGAGACGAATTGACGGGGACGCTGGGGGGAGCGTTTCGCTTTTTGCCACAATATTAGTGAACAAATGAAAGCTAGAAACTTTCAACAATGCAACTTAAACATTTCATTCATAAATCTCAAAGTTCGAGAAAATCTAAGACTTAGTCTACTATGATAGACAGAAATATACAAGAGGGGAAGGGATAAAAAAGATAATAAAATTACAATGAAGCACGGTTACTCGGCTACGAATTTGTTTCTTTCAATTTCTGTTTTCTGTCTTTCCTTGTTTATTATCCATTTAAGTAAACACATCCCAACTCAAGAAGAGAGAAAAAAAAAAATCTTGAAGCAATACAAACTGATAATACAACATGAATGAAAGGTGTAACTTTGGCCTGTGCGAGGTCAAAGTTTTGAAGAACAAATTCCTTGGTCATGTACACAAACTACTCGTAGTGTATTATTGATAGGCAAAAAAAATCAAAAACAAACATACCCATAAAATCTGGCAAAGATGACAACTTAGTGGATTAGGTTCACACAAAATTCTTTAATATACCATCTCAAGATTCTTGGGGAGTCTCAAACCTTGTGGGTGTGTCAATTCCAGCCATGCAACATAGACCCGATATCAATATTATGAGTAGAACGATTGCCTGAAAAAGAGAAGAAAAAAAATAAAAAAAGAAATGTAATTAGGAATTTTTTGGACTAAATAAATATTATGACCTAATTAGTGCCTTGCTAATGCAAGATGTAGTGAAGAAGTGTTAAAATAAGTTATCATATGCAACTTCTGAATATGACAGGAATCCAGAATAATCCCATTATTGCCATTAAATTGCATATAATTACGCACTGTAAGTATTTAAAATAAAGTAAACTGCAATGCATTTTGAATTACAAAATGAAGATTTTGACCATAAGCATGAAAATAAGGATTAATGCAGGTTGAGAAGCACAGAGATGAAAAGCTTACAACAAAAACTCCTTCAAGGAGTGATGACTTCAATTGGCAAACTCCATCACAAGTTGAGTTTGCAGAGGCGTTGCCAGTGCCTTCTGCAAGATACCTCACTGCCAAACGAGCCGAATACTGAATCCCATGAGGTCTAGAAGCATAAAGAAATGTGTACTTGGCACCAGACTCCTTTAGTAAATCAACTACGTCCGACAGAATTTCCCCTGCAGATATCAACAAAACAAAATCAAATTACTGACCCACCCAGGAACCATAACATTTACTGTGGGAAATGACCAAACTACATCTTTTAGAAACATATAAACCTTCTGAGTGAGTGCTATCTGACTCTTCAGAACTTCCATGGCACAAAACAATCAAATCGGTCTTCCCACTCGTCCTTGAATCCAAAAAGCCCTACCACATTTAATACTTTAATCATATTAAGTCAAAGAGTTATGCATAAGCAACAGGTTAGAAACAATCAAACTAGTTTACCACAAGTGAATGCAAGCCTTCAAGTTTCCTAGCATTTTCTCCATTAATGGAACAAGTGTTCAAGTAAGCAATACGATTCATTCCTGATCCTTGTCCACAATTTTCTGTAAAACCTTTTACCAAAGAGTCTTCCAATGTCTCCCGTTCATCAATGGTAACATATGGGAATGCCATGGAGACATTTGACATTGTGAATGCGAACTGAGCAACAACGCAGAAAAATAAATCCACATAGCATAGTCTAACAAAAACATTGATCAGAGTACACAGACAAAGAACACACACACAAAACAAAGCCTACCTTGAGCATCTCAATCAAAGAAGGGTCTTGTACTTTAGCACTAGAGACATCTGATGATTGCAACTAAAGAACAAGGCAGTACATGGACATTAGCCAAAATAGAGATGCATGATCAAGATTGTGAAATTTGAAATACTCACAGATGTATCATAAACATATCAAGCGGGCAAACAAAACCAAAATACTGGTGATTGGAAATTTATTACAGAAAACATTATCTAATGCTTCACCTTCCATATAAAGATAACATGTTCCACCCAGAATGATAGACAAGTCCTTCGATCAAATAAATAAGTTGCATACCTCATTCTCCACTTGCTATAGCGAAGCCAATAGATTTCAAATAAATACTTAGTATCAATTTCAAAGGATAGTTCACATCTCAACAAAACTGTGCTTATCGATAAAGTGACAAGTGCAAAACTTTCCAACTTTATTACCTTTCTTCCAATAAAAAGGATAGCTACATCAATATTCTCGTTAGCGTCTTCCCCAGAGCACTACAGAGAGATATTCCTGAGTCAATATTGGCTTAAAAGGTAAATGGTTGGAATAACGAAAGTGCATCAGAATACATAGTTTATAATTAAGTGGATAGCTCACCACCAAGTCTGACCAACCTCCTTCAGACAAAACCAAACTAGCTAAATCCCTAGGGGTGATTGTTTGGTAGATAACAAGTTCTTTCTTGTCAAGATTTGATGATCTGCACAATAAGTAGGTGAGGAGTTCCAAATACAAAAAGTTGCATCACAACAAGGAAAACAAAAGAAATAATTTTCCTTCAAAACATGAAAAGCAAGACACCTTGCAGTGCAAATTGTAGTAGTGACACAAGTAGTTGAATTGCACTGTCTTAAGTCATCTATATATAGATAAGATTCTCTATACTAACTCTATCCACACTGTCAATAAATCTTATACTGACTATAGAGAAAATGTATGCTCTCATACCGGTAGTTCTATAAATGATCACTTAACCTTTTCTGGTTTTGTGAGAATATTATAAAACATTAATCAATAACAAAAATCTAAATTTGAATAAGTATACTTTCTTTTCACCTGAACTTCTATGTTACTTTCAAACAGTAAGTTTTTAGTAATATCAATATAACTAAGGTTGAGCCAAAAAGATGCGATGAACGGTGAAAGTGTAGTAACCATCAAGAGATGCGTGTTTTTCTGACATTGAAATCTGAATGTTAAAATTCTGTTAGCTGTGAGAACAATCGCTATCGACATTGAAATCAACTCCTTTTTGAACAAGAACAGAACAAAATAAAAAGAAAACTTTCATGACTTAGCTTAAATCGAAGCATGATTCAAACAGAAACTATTCAGTTAGCAGTCATCAGCGGAATTGGAAAAACAAGCACAATTAGCAAGATATCTGTTCAATGAGTGAATTAGATACCCGTAATGATGAGGCGACCACATAAAGGCAGGCGCCGTGACAGGGATCCCGAACACATCTGGAATTGAAGTTACTAGGAACATCAGAAGCAGCAGGACGTCCTTAATTGTCCCCATTTCTCACTGCAAAGCACCATACGAGAAACATCAGAAGATGAATCCATAGAAACCATAGACTAAAACCAACTGAGACCAAGAGATTGAATCGGAAGGGGATTATAAAATTCAAATCCAACAATTATATGAAACGTCAGGAGAATTCAATTCAGAAAAAGGAAAAACAACTGGTTAGGGTTCGAAAACAGGTTAGGAAGGACACAGGAAGGAGAGCAATCCAGCGATCAAGGAGCTGAAACATGAACAGAGACGAGAGAGACAGGGAGAGAGGATTCGGTAGAGATCTCACCTGAAGAAAGAACCGATCGCGATCGATCGCCTTGCGAGGACGCGAGTCCAGGAAGAGGAGTTCGATCTGTAGATCGAAGAGGCGACGACGACTAAAACCGACGGGATAGGAGATCAATCTCAGCCGTCCAACAGCGGCATCTCGATCTGATAAAGTGATTTGGACGGCCAACAGAAAAGCAATAATGCTGTAATTTTAATAGACCTTCTGTGAGTTGCTCTTTTTTATGGCCTAAAAAAAATATTTTCCTTCTTTTAATTTTGAGATTAAATATAATATTTATTTAAACGAGAGGATTAATATATAAACTTAGTGTTGAAAAATAAAAGTGTCATCAATTATGAAGGTAAATTATAACATTTTAAATTCTAAAGGGAGCAAAAAAATCTTTCATGCTAAAAAATTATGAATAAGAACATATTTTATTTTATCAAACATGCTTTTGCTAGATTTATTTTATCAAACTAATTAAATATTATTTTTTATATTTATTTTTTCCTTTTTATACTGTAGGGAGGAAAAAAATTCAATTAAATTTATCAAACTGATTAAATTTAAATTTTTAATTTAATTTATTCGAAATTTCAATTTTTTTTAAAAAAAGAAATTGATTAATTTAATTCAAGTACAGTTTTAAAATTTGGAGTTAAATCAAATAAATTAAATAAATTAAATTTTTGTATCGAATTAAAATTTTAAACTCTAAATTTTAGATGAAACCAAATTTTTAAATTTTAATTAAAAAAAATAATGTATTCAAATTTTATTGAAAATTTAATTCAATTAATTCAATTTTTATTAAAAATTCAATCAATTCAATTAGTTAAAAAAAATTAATTCGATTTTAACCAACTACTCACTCCTACTCTCAAATAAAAACTATGTAAAGTATTCCAATCTACTACAACAAAGTTTTGAATGTCACAACCTTATGCACTAGTCACTGTTCGGGCTGACTAGACTAACCCCCGTGATTTACCTCCTCCGTGTTGGTCTTGGGACGGACTGGCGGGGGCGCTGGGAACGAGCGTTTCGCCTTAATGCCACATGCCACAACCTATTCTCTCCTGTAGGAAGTAAAGCTCGTTCTCACAGGATGAACTATGAACTGATGGTTAATACGTGAGATATTATCACAATGAGATCTGAAGATTAAATTTTGACTAGTAGTTAGATTCTTACCCTTCTTCATGTACTTATCATTATTCGGACTAGCTAAACTAATCCCTATGATTTACCTCCTCTATGTTAGTCCTGAAATAAACTGAAGAGGATATTGAAGTCGAACGTTTCACCTTTGGTCACAGGTCGGAAATAAAGCTCTAGTGTTCAATGCTAGAACAGCACTTATTCTCAATACCAAAATGTAGAATCCACCATTTCATCCTCCAATTCCTTAACACTTCACAAAGAAAAGAAAACAAAGAAGTTGCTGCAAAAATCTTGACGAATACTGTTTAATGAATTCGATGGCGACGGCTCCTCAACGACACACTTTTAAAACTTTTAAAGCTTCTAATTTGATCTTCTGTGTTGAACCGAGCGAATCGCCTTGCTCTGTGCAGCTTGAGCCGAATTGCTGGCACTTTTCTGGCCACCGCCTGCCATATCATTTGAACTGCATCATCTTTCTTAGAAGGGTACTGGAACTCGAAATAGCCTTCGACCTCCTTCAACCTCTGCCACATTTGGGTCCAGACCTCTCGGCTTATTCCTCTGATCAACTTGATGAGAAAACCTTTCTTGACGGCATCAGAAGTGCGCACAAAGATGCAGAAACTCGAATAGTCGAGGACATCTTCGTACGGAAGCTCAATCTCGTCGCTGATGATGACAGGGACGCAGTGGCTTGCTATGGCATCAAATAGTCTGTTGGAAGATGGAGTGTCTCCGGCGATATTCAGACAGAACTTTGATGCGTGCATTCCTCGACTAGCTTCACTGATCCCATTCTTACTGATGCTTCCAAATGAAAAATGCACATCTTCCTCATCTCTTAGAAGATAGAATAGCTCTTGTCGAACTGAGCCTCCCTTTAAATCAAACCACAAAGAGAAATTATCAAATAATTTCAGAAACTATGCTCGAAAAAAAAGAATCAACTTGAATGCACTACTATTTTATAATATCATGGTTCTACTTCCTAACTTAAAATGTATTATTTGAGTTAGTAAATTTTCTCTTCAAAATGACCAAGAGGTAATTGAAAGAAACAGGTCCTGGTTGAATGTCATCTATGTTATTCGAGTTCGTGAGTAATTAGTAGTATTTAATATGGGTATGAATCCAAGTGTTCAAAGTGTAATTAAGTATTCAATAGGGGTGTGCATCCGAGTGTTCAATGTGGGTATTTATAGAAGTTTGTCATATAATCAACAGATATGGTGGTTCTTGAGTCTGGTATCCGACGAGGGTACAAAGGCGCATATGAGGAATCAGAGAATGTCATACAATGTAAAACAACTAAGAGAAAATTTCATTGATAGATCTAGAAAAAAACAAGGAAACAGGACAGAAATGAATGGGTGGAATGATTATTTTAGTCATCTGTTGATATACAAGGTTCAGTCGATTCTTAATAGAATACAAGTATCTCATTAATGCATCCCTCAGGAACCAGATCTATGTTAACTGTGACAATAGTAGTTACTCAAGTTCGAATGTAACTTAAGAAAGTAAAACCAGTTGTTTCGAAGAAAAATCTAAACTTCTCAAACCAACAAAAAAAGAGGGAAAACCTAATTTCAAGAAGTTGGCACATATGGATGAAAGCAACAACAGGAAGAGTGACAGTCATGGCATACCGCGAGGTCCCAAGGCCTCCCTCAAGCTATAAATCATACTATGGACCAACCATCATTGATATTAATTTGTCTTAACTACCATCACATAGCTAATTTGACACGGGGCTAGTAGTTTGATGACAGTTTCCATTAAAGCCAGAGCTGCATGTCCAAGTCATACCTCTCTGCATATTTATTTACCAAAAACATGCAAAAGTACTATATGTTCATTAAGCATATATAATATAAGTTTAATGTCATAGTCTCTAAAATAGTAGCTGCTAATGTTCTTTCACAAACTTCTAGGGCGTTTTTCCTTGGTGGATGAATATGACGGAAGATTGGAGTAGGAAAGGAACAAAAAAACCACATGGATGCCTATTCCATTCCCTCTCTGTCCTCTTCTTTTTTCCTTCTATTCATCCATCCAAGTAAACGATAATTGTTCTAATAGTCAGCCCATTCTCTATGGTATTCTCCATAATTTTCTATCAGTAAAATAACTCATCTTTGAATTTTAAAATCAGGCTACAGTTAGAATAAAATAACAAATTTGTGAACACCAAAAGATGTAATCTGAATCAAGAACCAACCTGACTCACGGGCATCTCTCTTTTGGGCTTACTGGAATATGCCATTATAAGGAGTGGTACTTTTCAAGAATATTGATATAGTAGTCCCTAATGCATTTAGCTAAGATATAAAGATGATCAAAATTCCAGTGTAATGACAAGTTCTGTATCTCTTTACTCCTTATAAGAACATGAGGGAACGCACACATATCCACACTAACATGCAGTTTATATCGGTTTTGACCAACAAATCTAATGAATAATGCACAGAGATAAATGCATTTCTATAATAACTTGAGGAAAACTATAACTTTCCCAATGATCAAAATAACTGGGCAATGCAAGAGATTTTAACTAAGAGTAACCATGCAAAAATACCATATCATCCATCTATTACCACCTTTCTAGAGTTAAACATCTTATAATTATACCAAAGGTACCATGAGCAAATACTTCTTGTGGAGCTCACTTCAAATAGAAAGACATGCATCCACAAAATGAATAGAAAATGACATATTGTACAACACAATGAAAGTATAGTGATTAGGTCACACATAAGCAATCAGGGTTAAAGATGCAAAGCAAAAAAACCATTGATCAAGAAACATCTCAGAAATAGACCATTTGGAGGAAGCGAAAACCCCCTTAGAGAGCATATGGTGGGAATGACGTGAAACGATGTTAGTAAGGATGTTATTCACTCATTCATCATATGCAATCACACATATGGTGAGGATTGACAAATTGATCGCTAGGCACATCCATATGATGTTAATCTAGTAAGGAAAGAGTTGATCCTTGACTTAAAACAAGAAAGAAATCAAGATAATGTCAGTAAATTTCAACACAGGAAGGACAATGTTTCATCATGTGCTGACAAGCAGCTGAATTTGCAGTTATAGTCTGTATAATTTTCATTAGCCAATCAGTTGGAGTTTTACTTGTGATCCACTATCGTTGATATGAAGTTTCAGTTATATAGAGATGCAAAATCTGAAAAAGGATTTCATAACATCAAGTGAAGTTACTGCTCTAGTGTAATCATTCTTTTCGTCTGGCATTCCAATTTATAAGTATGGTAGCTGCAAATGTGCAAATATGAACCAATAAGATCTTATAGACTTTGACGACCACTCAACAAGCAACTGAATTCAATGGGAACTGAAATTGGCGGGCGAGTTAGGAAAGTTGAAATGATTTCAATGTGCTATATGACACTATTTTTCCCAATTATTTAATAGAGTTATCTGCCTTACCTAGACTCAATTGCAAACTCATTTCTGACTTTCAAATTAAAAATGGATAGTTGTCATTTGCATTTAGTCCCTCTCATGTTGATTCATACAGGAATATATAGTATCAAGAAGATGCTTGCCATTGGTTAACCAATTGATATATCAAAATGTTCCACTTAAAGTGATGAGTGAAAAATATGGAGAGAGAAAAATACAATTATTAAGTATCATTAATAGAAAAGAACTTACATCTTTCCTGTAGATAGCTCCTTGAAAGTACAACAAAGTAGGACGAGTATCAAATTCAGATGAGTCATTAAAGAATGTCCTAATCATATGCTTGTAGGGAGCAATTATGTCTTTCTCCACATTAGCAACATGGGGAGCATATCGTCCAAAATCTGCAAGAATGAACATGCAAGGCCACAACTTCGTTCGAGCATCTAACATGCTATTGGGATGGTGTGCCATTATAATGTGATCTCGCCCCCCTGACCTTTTCCACTCCTCTTGAACTGTTAAATACTCCACCAATTTCTTCTGCAGTACTTTATTTCTACTAATTTTTTCAGGTGGTTTAACCTTAGAATGGCGGTTGTAGCTCAAAGAAGAAAAGAAAGGAACAAACACAACATCAGCTTCACGAGAATCATCAACCCTTACAGCCGTGCAGGGACCACTCCGGTCAGGGAATCTTGAGGACAGAAGATCTAATGTCAGCCAGTACTCGATGCTGTGTTGTAGATTCAAACCACCAGGATGTTCTGGAATTTTGATCTGGATATCCGGCCACACACTCTTTCCATCTCCTGTCCATTCTAAAAGACCAAAATGAAACTCAGGAGGCATATCATACATGAAAACCTTCAACATTGCTTTGCTTGGATTACATCGCTCGAGATCCTCATCTGCTGGTCCATTTTGATCTTGAAAAGTTGACTCTGTCGACAATGTGGGTTCATCCTCACGGTCATTCAAAGGGGTTCTCCGGTTCTCAATCATCGAAAAGAACTTCTCTTTCGAACCGGCATAATCCAAGAAAAATAAGTAGGGAAGAACCAGGATTATGGCAAAGCTGAGACAAAATAAGAAAGGATGCCGGCATCCAGGACAATACGGCTGCATGTTTTTGTTAGCCATACTACACCAATGATTCAATGAACCTCACAGGAAATTTCCTAAATTTTGCATCAACCTAAGGATAAAGAGAATCGACCACAACAATCAAGGAACCAGGAAGCTCGAGATGAAGAATTAGCTTCTCAAACAAGAACTACCACCATACAATCTCCAAATGTCGGCATTTTTCAATCCAAGAACATCAAAGCGAAAGCAACCTATATAAAATGTCCAAATCAGAGGGAAAAAAAAACAGCAGTTGACCAACCACGTACCAAACCGCACGCCAGCACCGTAACCCTCGAACCAAAACCCACACCCGCTTCGCTTCGCCTCTCAACCAAAAGGCGCCATTTTGATGATCCAATCAGAGCAAAGGAAACCTAGCAAGATGGAATCAGCTGCAGATCTAAAAATCAAGGCAAAGGGAGCCGAAAAAAAACAGAACAATCCTTCACCAACCATGAAATGGGCGAAGGGAGGATAGGGAGAATGCGACAAGATGGAGATTTGAAGCTTGCGTCGGCAGGGGAGGGTGAGGAAGTCGGCTCGCTCGCTCTCGCTGGATTCACGGAAGTATAGGGGGTTCTCTGTGGAGTGCAGCGGCGTCTTCGGGTTTCCACTCACGCCTCACACGGCCATTAGATTTGGAAACGAGGTTACTAGGAACATCTTCCGCAAGACATCAGAGATATTAAATAATTCTAATTTCCTTTTTTCAAAAAAGGAAATTAGTTATTGACTTAGCTTTTTTTTAAAAAAAATCAATTGAAAATAAATAAAATAAATAAATAAAATAAAATAAAGTGATTTTACTAAATTCAATTGAGCTTGATTGCCTCATCGTTGACAAAAAAAAATGAAAAGACTACAATAAAAATTGTATGGGTATTTTAGATATTAAATGTAATATTATTTTAATATTTTTTAAAAAGAAGATGCCTTTTAACCGTAAGAATAATTATATGTTCCTTTTTTTTTTATCTTTTTCACAATAACTAATTTAAAAAGTTATTTGGTTCATTTTAATTAAAATGTATTAAATTAATTCTCAAAAACCTTTAAAAATCTTAAATTTCCCAATGAATATTTTTTCTATATTTGAAATTTAAAGCACAAAAATAGATTATGTATACCTATATTCGATCAAGTATAATCCGTTGACACAACTACAAATTTATAGTCAATAAATAATATTAAATAGGTGTCGAGTGTCGTCAATTTTGATAACACTATTAATTTGATTTAAAATCTAAAAGATGAGGCTGAGAGTAATGGAGAATAAAAGAGGAGGTTGAGAGTAAAAGAGGAGGCTGAGAATAATGGAGAATAAAAGAGGAGGTTGAGAGTAGGGGAGGTGAGTTGTTGTTAGGTCGAGGAGAAAAAATTATGAGTGAACAATCCAAGTGAAGGTGTAAGTGAATATGTCTTATGTTTTAGTAAAGGTTGATATTATGACTGACGTTTAGGTTTTGATAATCTATACATGTTATCTTGTACAACTATGTGTATCGGTTGAAGTGACATAATTTTGATCATTGATCATATCACATATATTTTGATCAATGATGCGCAGGTGACCACTTCAGCAGTGTCCATGATCATTGGCGAAGCCAGCCCGGATGATCTATCCGGACTGAACATGAACTGTGAACTACGAGCGGCGACGTCGATGTGATCACTCCGGGCTGCTTCTTATTTTTCTTGCTTTTTTTTTTTCTTTCTTCTACAATAAATTCATGTTTTATCTATGTCGGACTCCGGGCTACAACCCGGGTAACTTTATACTTGGCTTCGCTCTTGTCCATGATTATATAAGATAAGATGTACAGATTATAGAAATATATATATATATATATATAATTCAAATATAATATTTTGATTGGACTTACAAAAGATCACCCACACATAAATGGGCCGGACCGACTGCATCAGATTAAGATGAATTCAGCCCATTAATAATAACTCGGCCTGGATTCAACAAATGCATATCCTCGACAAAAAAAAAATCTGCGCTAGATTGACCTCCGTCCACTCGCAGCCCGCCACGTCCTCCTCCCTCTTCGCGCCAAAACGCACTCGTCTTCAAACACCACCTCGCGCAGTGTGCGCTTTGACCGCCCAAAACAATCTCCCTCTCTTTTGTAGTTGTACACCTGCCCCCTTCCTTGCCTCTTCAGTCTTCTCCAATCCAATGGCGAGGCTCTCACTTCTCCTCCTGCTCCTTCTCCTAATCTCCTCGCCCTCCTCTCGAGCCATCCCTTCTAAAACTCCATTCTCTTTGACGTCGGAGAAACTGCAGAGCAAATATGGCTCTGGAAGCTTGAAAACCTACCGTAAGATCGTCGTGATGTTCTTTTCTTTGCTTTGTTTTGTTTTTCCAGTTATTTGTTTACTGATTCGTTTGGGCGTGGGGGATGATGATTGGTATTGAATAGAATGCCCTGGGGAGTGCACAAGGAGGTGTTCCAAGACGCAGTACCACAAGCCATGCATGTTCTTCTGCCAAAAGTGTTGCAAGAAGTGCCTGTGTGTGCCTCCAGGGTTTTATGGCAACAAGCAGGTTTGCTCCTGCTACAATAACTGGAAGACCAAGAGAGGTGGCCCAAAGTGTCCTTAGATTCCTTGGTGGATTAGTGTGACACACTAGTTGATGATGGCTAAGCTGATGAGTGTTTTTTGTGTTTTGCATGCTTTGTAGGAAACTGATGTTTCTCATTTGAGTTTATGAACTAATGATTAATAGACTTGGTTTTCAGAAAGTGTTTGTGGAAAAAAAATAGTCAAATTTTCAGAAAACGAGTAATTTGACAGCATGATGACAG
The DNA here is from genome assembly GCA_038050645.1 of Hedychium gardnerianum. NCBI lineage: Eukaryota > Viridiplantae > Streptophyta > Magnoliopsida > Zingiberales > Zingiberaceae > Hedychium > Hedychium gardnerianum. The sequence goes on from JBBUKS010339141.1 coordinate 15,651, forward strand.
ACAAGCTAAGGGTGGTGGAAGAATGATCATCTTCTTTCGAGCTCAAGAAAATACAAAACTTAGTCTAGAAAGTTTAATATATCACTTTCTCTAAGAATTGAGCAAGCTTACATAAGACCAATCTTAATATTTGTAAGATTATCCAGTTGGTAATTAAACTTGAATTTGAGATTTTCTTCTGAATCTTACTTTGTTCCATTAAAAATGGCACTGGTGAAACAGAGCAGTGTTACTGAATCTCCATTTGCAAAGCTGCAGATAAACTTTCCCTGCAGCATTGCAAGATTTAGGAATGGAACAAGCAGTGAGGAATAATGCCACATTAATGTCTATACACAAAATAAATACAAAAAGAAAATGTATAATAACAGTAGGAACAACAGTAACTCTAGCCTTTTCTGTTCCTAGATATTACTAAACTTAGTGATCTTTAACTGGTCGGATACTACAGCCAGAAAATGAAGTCTAATCATTTGCCATTGGAATGGATGGTTAAAAGCTCTATAAACTTGATAAATATATATATAAAAAAACAAGTTGAACATGGAAAAGTTTTAATGAATAAGATAGCTGAAACTGAATTAAGAAAGCTTCCTTTTTGAAACTTGGTTGCACATGCTCTGTCCTGACTTTTGATTGGTTATTTATGTCTCCATTATTTTTTCATAAATATGAAGCATTTATGAAAGAAAAACAAAGGAGAAAGTTTCTGAGTGTAATATAGATAACTGGCATAGTTAACTGCTGGGAGATGAGACAAAGGTGTAATGTCTGCAATAAACAAAGGCCCCTTAAATTGCTGAAAAAGACCACAAGCTTTCACATGATGAGTTTTTTTTTTTTGGCTGTGATTCAAGCTGTCCTATTAAATTTCACAAGAAAAGCTTCTTTCAGTTTTCCCATTCTGGGCTCAAGGTTATTAATGGTGCCCTTCAGGTTTAGGGCAGATTGGTCCATGCCACTGCTCAATCTAATCACATTGTCTTGAGCTTTGCAGTCACCATTTCATTCCTCAACAGGCAATGAACATTTTCAAGCATGCCTTAATTCTTCTTACATAAAGTAGCCGAATAATTCAACTCGTTTTGAGATTATCTAGCACATTGAGGCAATAACAAAGCTTGGACATTTACTAGCACATGATCGATCTTTCTTTTGTATCATTGGCAGATTAGTACACTCCATCGGGGCAAAGACCGGTTGAAATCCCTGCAACATCTACCATGCCTACAGCCTCGTCGAGTAGCCAATTCTCGAGCACTGTCAGAGAATGGTGTTGAGCGCCACAGAGTCTGGACTCTGAGGAGGATTCTACCTCGAACGCGACCGATGTTCTAAATTCTTTATCAGACAAAGGATCGCAATTCCCTTGATCATCTTGGAAGCCATGGCACTTCAAATCTTGATTTTGGGTGGGATCGGTCTTCTTTTGGGAGGACTGTGTCCACCGTTGGAGAAGCCCCGAGATGTTCTCCATGTTTGAAGCATAAGTCGAGGAGCCACAGTTGGAGATTGGAAGCATCGACACATGAGAATTTCTAGCTCGATCAATGTTGTAGCCGACTTGGTTCTTCTCGACCTTCTTCTTTAGATGAGTGTTCCAGTAGTTCTTGATATCGTTGTCGGTTCGTTGAGGAAGGTACGAAGCTATGGCTGCCCATCTGCAGTAACAACAGATAGCCATTGAACAAAGAATCAATCAAAACCTCTACATGAATTCGATCTAACAGAAAGGGATTTACTTACTTATTGCCGAGCATAGACTGAAGATGAATGATCAATCCTTCTTCATGGGGGGTGAAGTTTCCGCGCTTAATTCCCGGTCGGAGATAATTCGTCCACCTCAATCTGCAACTCTTGCTGCATCTCATCAAGCCTAAACCCCAAGATCACAAAGGTGCATGAACAATAACTAAAACAAAAGCATTCAATTCACAATTGAAATCGAAGATGCACCAGTGTTTGTAGGAACCGATCTCCAATTCCCAGGGCCATGCTTTTGGATGTAGGACACCAGAACGATGTCTTCTTCTGGAGTCCAAGGGCCCTTCTTGATGCCAACCTTGTCACAGCACAGAGACCTTCCCATGGCTGTCAAGCTTGCTGTATGATCAATCACATATATAGGAAGACTTGTGGAGAATCAAGGACTCATTTACCAGTATCGTCTACCTCTCTGACTCATTTACTCTTTTGAGCAAAGTCAGATTGCAGTGTCACATGAATCAGCAAGGTCTGCCATTAATTAAAGAGAAAGCCAAAGTTGATTGATCTTCTTGATCTCCACTTTGTGGGTTGAGAGAGGACCTCCCAATTAATGATGCTGGCTTAGTCTCTTATTTCTCCAAGAACAATCTTTGTTTAACCAGTCTCTGATCACAAGAATGGTTGGCACAGTAACAAGTAGATTGCGACAAGGACTGAGTGTCGGTTTGGTTTGGTTTGGTTTCGATTTTAAAAAATTATGAATCGCGGATTCAAACAATGATAGATGGATATTGTAAGAAGTTTGTTGGATATGGATCTTCCTTTACACTTTGAATACGATCTCACTCACTATTCTATAATTGAATAGATGAAATTGAATGCACAATTTTGAGTATGTTCATGCATTACCAATAAACACATAGAAACACTTTTTTTTAAAAAAATAATAATAATAATATTGTATCTATTTTTTATCATTTTCATGTACTTTTTATAATAATATAATTTCAATATAAAACAAGAAGTGGAACATAAAATGGTCCCCTATAATTACTCTCGTAGTCGACAATCTATAGGAAAAAGCATGGTGCAAGATCTACACGTCCAAAAAGGAACTTAAATAAGAGAGATATTTAATATTAAATTTGGGATATAATATTGTTGTCACATTTATCATGCTCAATGAGTTCCTTTTTTTTCTTTAAAAAAATATTTAAAAAACAAAAATAATAATGTTTTTTTATATAAAAATTGACAAGAAACGGAACAGGGTGACAGCTGAAGTCAATTCAATTAAAAAAAGACAGCATTTATCAACACAAATGAGGTTTTCTTCCTAACTATATTAATATACACATATCTCACAATTAATAGGATATTTGCATAATAAACCAAGTTAAACAAAATATATTCTCATATAATTTTAATAAATTATATTTAAAAAATAGCTAATTAATTTATAGAATTTTATGCAAAGTAGGAAAAGCAAATGTGGCGTTTACTTGGATGGAAACAAAAGTCATTTGCATATGAAAGAATATGTGAAGAGAGAAAGTGGAAGCGTGGCAGGCTTCCGAACCAGTCAGGTGTCAGTCACTCAATGCATTTAGTATATACGTGATGTAGAAATTATGAACAGCTAATTACTGTGTTTAATTCGTCTATATAAAAAATAATAAAATAATAATAACATGACACGACACGTGGAATATATATAGGTTTGATGATCTACCCATCTTATCCTGCACAATCATGTGCACCTGCTGAGGTGACATAATCCTGATAACTGATCATATCACACATATTTTGATCAATGATGTGCAGGTGATCATCTCAGCAGATGCCCATGGTTGTGTAGGATAAGGTGTGCAGGCTAACATAACTCTCTCTCTATATATAGATATAGGATTTTGATAGTCTATACATTTTATCCTGCATAATTATATGTATCTATTGAGATAGTATAATCCTGATCACTGATCATATCACATATATTTTGATTAATGATGTGCAGATAGCTACCTCAGCAGGTACTCATAGTTGTGCAGGATAAGATGTGCAGGTTAACAGAATTCTCTATATATAAAACTTTGATAGTCTATACATCTTATCTTATATAATTATGTGCATATGTTGAGGTGTCATAATTCTAATCATTAATCATATCATATATTTTTTAATCAATGATGTGCAGATGACCACCTCAATATGTGTTTATGATTATGCAAAATAAAATATGCATGCTAACATAATTATATATATATATATTTATTTATTTATAATTTTAATATTTTGCATCCCTTATCCTACATATTTCTTACATATTTAATAATAATAATAATTTGAAAATATTTATATACTTAATATTATAATCCAATTCCTATACTTACAAATAAATTTTTATTGACACAATCAATTATTTAAAAATAAATAAATAAAAGAAAAATGATTCAGACGTTTAATAAATTCATGCGCCTGAATTCTATAAAGATTGTCTGAATTCTGTAAGGATTGCTCATGGATATATATATATAGATTTGATAACCTGCACACTCTTATATAAGCGATCATGGGCGACAGCATATGTGAACACCTGACGTGGCTAAAATCAAAAAAATTTAATGCATCTTTTCTTTCTCTTTCCTTCGCGCGCGCTTTTTTTTGCC
>JBBUKS010339901.1:0-20008 GCA_038050645.1 Hedychium gardnerianum
CTCACCTGAAAGACCAAGGTTAAAAAACTTGGTAGCATCATTCTTTTTAACACACTTTCATCCAATAAAAAAAACTTTAAAACATCATCAATATTAAAAAAAATAGTTGAACCAAGGGTTCCAATTAAAATAGCTCTTCAATCGTGACCGACGCGGCTCCTAGCCAGGTCGGTCACGATTCAGGCGAGAAGACTTGAGGAGTCAAGGAAATTTGGTATAATCGAAAATAATGGTTAACCGATCCGTTGACCATGGGAAGACTCAGGGAGTCAAGGAAATTTGGTATAATCGAAAAATGATGACTACCCCGCAAAGGAGTCTGAAAGAATTCGGATCAAGATGGGATAGAGGGATACGAAAATACTAGGACACTTCAAAATAAAAAAGTTTTTTTTTATCGATGCTATGTTTCTTGGTGGAATGAATTATAATGCAGGAGAAAATTAGCGGAATGATAGAGAAGGGTCGGGAAGCGGCGGAAGCGGCTAAAGGAAAAAACTAACGATGCGATGAACAAGGCGGGGGAGAAGAGCCAAGAGATGAAGGGTGCGATGGCAGGGGCTGTTGATGCTGTGAAGAGCAAGCTGGGGATGGAATGAGCCCCAGGCGAGCTAGGAGTCATAATTCAATTTGTGTCCTGCATTTAATTTTTCTTTTATCGATCGCGACAGTTTTGTTGAGTCGCATCGCTTGTTGCCGTGGATTTTTTCTATCTTTCGGCAAGGAAAAACCTGTACAACAACTAAAATAATAATTGCTCTCCTTAATTATTTCCATGTACATGTTCATTCGGTATTAATTTGGAATTCTATATTTATTTCTCAATCAATGGAACATCAAATCAGATAGTAATTGATTTTCAATATTTTTAATTTAATAAAATAAGCATAATTTTTTTAAAAACTATTCATGCAAATCGACCCATATATAATTGATGACTTTTTTTCCCTTGTAGTGTTTAAAGTATAAATCATATGAAGGCAACAGATAATATATTGCATAAATTCGCCGCAAATAGATCTAATTAAGCAATTAGGTCTCGAATTAAAGGAGGGTTTTGTTTCTACTGGCGCAAACATGGAGTTGACCAGTTAGTTGATAGTACATCTCCATGATCAAAGCTTGAACTGGTGGTAGTTAATAAAAGATGGATTAAAAGTCAAGGAGCTAGATCAGGCTTTGGCTCGTAGCCGAGTTGGAGAGCAGTTTGATGAGCTGCTGCCTGGAAAAGGTTTGCATGGTAATAGTTCCTGGAATCAAATCCTGGATTAATGGATTCGTACTGATCAGCTCCTGCTTCCACAATGCTTATCTGCTGTACCCGTTCTGTATCTGCAATCTGAAACAAGTTCAAGAGTAGCATCGAGGTTAAGATGACCATGTGATTCTGAATGAAAGATCAGATATATAGCGATTTATCAGAATGAGTACAATATGTCGTGTTTCTATTGAAGTTTATTTAAGCAATATTACCTTAGCTCTGAGGTAGATATTGTCATTTTGGAGTTCCATTTCCTGCCATGTTATGTAGAGATCACCAGTTTAAGAGTTCATCGGGAAAAAGAAAATCAAAAACCGCAAACTTAATTAGGTTTAGGAGATAATATTGATCCAAACCCTTTTCTGCATGTACTCAATTTCAGCGAGCAGCAACTCGTGCTTCCAAGTTAAGATGGCAAGGGCAAAAGTTAGAACCACTTTGATGAAAAAAGATCATTATGTACAATAAATAATATAATAACTAAAGAGAAGTAGAATTGAAATTCACTAGTTCCAGTAATTACTGGAGAACTGGAACATACAAAGCAACACCACCAATAACAACAAACATCGAATTCAACTATTTGGGCTTTTCCTGATATTTCTTAACCTATGAAACCTTCAAAGTCTAATTAATTCAAGTTATAATAGCTAAAAAATGTTGGATTGAATTGGCTGCTATGAGTTACTTGGGCTCACTTGAAGATATGAAGGTTTAGAACAAGAAACAACGAGCATTGGGTCTTAACTATTTAGCTTATACAATTATGATGATTAAATTACAACAATTATTAATTGAAATTTGAATAGGACCTGAGAATGGTTTACTTTAGATTTTAAAACTAAGCTGGGCAAATAAATAAAGAATTAGAAATCCTACAAGTTGAAGTTAAGTTGGTTAAAATAAGTCGAAGCAAATATTCACCTTGTGGATGCAGAATGGAGTTAAGACTCTTGGACTAAGAACTGACATCAACACTCTACTCTTAATCCCTGGAATGATACAGTAATATTTTAACTAGGAAGAGAGCATTACAACCAATTTGGTGACATTAACTGTTGACCTCTGACTTCTAGATTTTCATTTCAACCATTATAAGCTCTCATACGACTCGTTGAGCAAGGATGTTATCCTATTATCAAACATAATGAATTATGAATGTCATTAATGGGTGCCTATATTGACAGCATAAATATAAGAGAAACAAGTCGAGAATGAAATGGTAGATGGTGCTACATTATACATACAAGATATATAATAATACCAGAAGATTTTCATATTACAAGAATTCCACGAGAAAAGGAGGGAAAGGATTTAGTGACAAAGAATTTATATTACTCAAAATATATGTAAAAATTTATAGGAAAAGATGATCATCAATTTCATACTCCAATCTATTAACACTCTCTTCCTTAAGACCATTGCCAATATTACATCTAACTTCATAATTATACAGGGGGTTTAGCCAAACTCAAGTTATCTCCTAAGATACAACCTTGTCTCTAGATAGGAGCACTCTAATTTGGAAAAATAGTGAATGTTAACACCTTAAAACTCTTAGTTAGAAAGGTGAGGAATAACTAAGATTAAGGGAGATATTATAATTTGAGATTAAGAAAGGGATCTAGGACTCTTTATGTCATAATACAAAAAGTAGTGTGATTGACAATGAAAATAAAATATTTCTTCTCTTCTCTTTTCTTATCTAAGAGAAGGGCTTGATCACAATGTCAGATGACAATGTTTACACAATGTCATTTTTTTACTGTACAAACAAGTGTTATTGGCACCACTTCCAATGGTATTTTTTTTTTAACATTGTCAATTTTTTCACCCGGCCCACAATCAATATACCTCTTAAAAATCTTTAATTTTAGTCTCATATAAATTAATTTTCACGCTTACTCAATTTAACATTTATACATTCATGTAAATGAACTACCCTTTACACAAGCTTATGTCATTATCTCATAAAGTCGAACCAAATCAGTGGATTTCATAATTTTCTATCATTAGTTGAATAGTTTTGGATATTAATTTTTTATTTATTAAAAATTAATTTATGATAGTCTACTCTTCAAATAGTCTGTTCATATCCCTATTTATAACTTCACGATGAAAATCAATTTTCAAAATTAAAAAATACAAAATGGTTGCAAGGGTTCCTATGGACCATGAACTTTGAAAAAAAGGAAATGTGGTGTTAATTCCTATTTTTTAGAAAGAAACCATGGATTCAATTTGTTAGAATGTTGGCTCATCGACATTAGATAGTATAGTGGACTGTCTAATGACATTATAAAGGAGTCTTAGCTAGGTTAATACCTCTTAGTCATGACACTAGTCTCACTGATTTTCTTCCTAATGATAAATGTTAATCATGAATTTAAGATTAATTTTTCTATTTTATTTTTTTGATAATTAAGGTGTTTGAGCTTCACTCAATTAATTTTAGAGGTAGACGACATTCCCTTTGATTTATCTATTGGGTAAGTCAAGAGCACACTCATAAGTCGATCTTCAAAATATTCATCCCATTTGAAATTAAAAAGCTGATCCTCTTATTATTCCTTTGAATGTTTTACCACTATACATCACACCCATGGGAGTAAAAAAAAAAGCTTTAATCTTTCTATCTTAGAACATTAGGGAGTGAGCAAATTATAGAAGCAACAATTTGTCACGAGTATTGCTACAAGAAAGAATTGTGAAGTGGTCCTCCTTGAAGAAACAAAAGCATTGAACGATGAACATTTCTACAAAACCATTCTGTGTCACAATGACTCCTTTATTTTTAATGGAGTCTCTAAGGCTTTCAGGGGCCTTACAACCAAGTTTCTATAAACAAATGGTTATTGGTTGATGTCCATCCTGGGGAGTTAACCTTCTCTATGGCACTGTTTAATGCTCAGTCCTACTACTTGTTGATGTTTACAAACGTCAAGGAACCTTAGTCCATGAACTTTTAAAAACATAGCCAATAGAATGCAGATCATAACCTCTAACATCTTCGTTGAAGGGGAATAGGAGTTTTCCATTGCTCATATGTTTTGGAGTCTCTAATTATAGGTAGACTCAATTATTTAAAAAAGTTTTTGAAGATGAAGGCACACCTTAATGCGAAAAGGAACAGAAACATCTTCCTCATTTTGGTTCAGTTACCTTTTTTGATCTTATCCTTGTCATGCTCCTTTCAAGTCGGTTCTCCAACTGCTTGAGCTCTTTTATATTTAGCGTACTTAAAGCATCTCCCAGTAAGTGTCTAAATCAAGAAGTTAATAAACTTCAAATTATCGATATAAATCGACATGTCTCTGCTAAATGTCATATATCAAATTAACTACACGTACCTGTTCGCATTTTGTAGAATCTGGATCTGGTGACGGAGTTTGGCAGACTCTTGCTGGAAGTATTGCTGTTGTAGACATGTACATCTTAGAATAAAATGAAGATATACTGGAATATTTTCCAAAAAATATTATTCATAATTATGAGTGATTTTGACTTCTATACTTCCTAAGCATATATACAATTAATATTCATTTGCCAAAAAACAAACAAGTATTTCAGAAATCCTCTTTTCTATCTAATTGCTACAAGATCAACAATGTATAAACAAGTTCACATTGGTAAGATATTGAATCATTTTCTAACTATTTATATATATATGTATGTATGTATTGGCTTACCTGAGAATTGACATCTACAATGCCACCTGAACTTGAACTGTCGCTTGCTTTCTTATACCTCTCAATTGTCGAGTTTATGCTGGAAGAGAATTCATCAATATACTCGTACAGAGATTTATCAAATTGACGCAGAACTAAGACTTAAAAGCTTTTAGATATCTTAATAAGAAATAATTTGTATACCTAATGTATATGACATATATGCGCCAAAAAAGAAAATAATAAAGAATCAAAATTATCCCTTGTTTTATTTTCTCTCTTTTGCACATCTTCCTTGGTAATCAAAATTAAAAGGAATTATGTTTTCATATAACTAGTGGTAACCAAATTAAAATTACTTTTTTTTAAGCCTTATCTCCTAAAATAGTTTTAGGTAAATTTGATTAATCAAAGAGTGTAATTGATTATTGACCACTAGGAAATAATTGTTTTAAATTTAAGTCTGTACTCAAATTAATAAACTCATGCTTGAAGTATTTCTTAACGTATATAAGAATATGGGATCAAGTGTGGTATGAAAAATTATTTTAATTTAAAAATTTTGGTCTAGTGTATATCATTTTTTAATACAATGGCTTGTAGCCCTTTTATTTACATTTATATTAATATGTAGAATAAATTGTGACCACTAATTTGTAGTTTATTACTAGAATTTCAAATACTTTTCTTTTAAAATTTTCACTTTAATCCATAATCATAGGATTGATTTAGTCAAATTTATATAAAATAATACACATGCCCCACTCTAATTGGCCTCTCAATTATTGGGGAATGGATATAATTACTTTATACACAAGTAATTCAATGACATATAATGTATTTTTTGTAACTTATTTCATCCTTTTTTTTCTTAACAAAAGTCTTAAAGCATGAAGTTCAAGGATGAAGATCTGCATGGCATTATGATCTAGATGAGGTTTGCAAAAAGATCTTTCTAGTGAAAATTTTACGATATGAATATACATTAGTGAGTATATTAATAACCTCATGTTTATTTATATTTTGATCAAAGATCATTATAGAAATGTTTAAAAGCATGATGCAATCAAACAAGTTAGATCAATATGTAGAATAAAATGATTCCAGTTTCAAAGCAACCAAAGAGTAGTAATTATGGATAACTAAATAGATATGTTCAAAAGCTCTCCAACTCAAGATTAAAGCAAGATAGCACTTACACATTTAGCATTTGGCATCTAGTGCCTTCACTTGTACATATCAAGCTATATGTATCTATGCATATATGCTTCATCCAATTTTTAGTTAGTTGGTTTACTTCAATTCAAGTCAACACTTTAATTACGATATGACATTTATGCGCACATAAAGCTGTGAATGGAATTGGCTGAAACAGAAGCCAAAGTTGAGGTTTGTCAAAAAGAAAGGCAAGTTCACATTAAAAACAATAAGGAAACAAAGTGATCAAATGGTCGTGTGACCTGAGAAAACAATAAAACCCTCGTCATCATCACCCAGTACATGGAGATGACATGATAGATAGAGTAATAAACTTGGAATACTTTTGCACAAGAAAAGTAATCAAGTGAGAGGGCCACAGTTGCCCTAGCCATGAAAGACACCCAAAACCCTAATATCATTAAAAAAAAGAAGAGGTTGTATGTTAAAGTGTTGCATGCAGAGATGATCAACCCTCAAATTAAGTTGCTTTTTTTCAGATGAATTGCAAATGGCGAAGAGTTAACAAGCCATGTATCTGTAGCTGAAGGAGATTATATCATAGTTGATTACTAAATATATACATACATACATGCATAAATGTAGACGTATACATGATCTATATTTGTATACTCTATTTTCAAATATCTAAAAGAAAAGAAATAAGAATTTGACTATGGGAAAATATAAGAAAGGAAAGTGCAAATGGAAGAGTAGGAGAAAACCCTAGTCTCGTGTCACCATAAATAGCCACAAACCTTGTATATGGGGCGGCCTGTACTGGTATCGAGGAGTTCTAGGTATTGAAGAAATCCTTTCACTCAAAGTTCAATTCATTAGAATTACTTGCCATATTTCCTTAGCCGTTGCTTGATAATTTAAACCTATAGCTAGCAACCAATGAACAAATCCTATAGCTTGCAATTTCTACAACCTAACTCTTGTTGTCTTTATTATGTACCTAAAAACATTAAAAGAATCATGCATCAAATCAGTTAAAATCCCTTCAAAAAAGGAAGGTGGAAAACTTTCCATTTTCTTTGGGTTTAGAACAGTTCTTAAGAAAAGAAATGTACACCATCTCATCCTTACCTGAAAAAAGTGCATAATTTTAAATTGTTTCTTGGCGAAAATAAAATCAGCAACTTATTCTTTGTCACCTCCAGTCAGTTAATTATCATTTGAATTTAAGTTGGATAATAAAAGTGAGGGAGCTGGGATAATTAAGAAAAAAATGATTAAAAAAAAAACTAAAGTTTCTCGGAACTAAAGTAAGTAATTAGTAAAACTTACTTGCTATTAGCGTATTCATAGAGTCTGCCTCGGCTGGAGAAGACAATAAGGGCGACCTCAGCATCGCAAAGCACAGAGAGCTCATAGGCTTTCTTCAGCAGTCCATTTCTCCTTTTGCAGAATGTCACTTGGCGATTCGTAGTGTTCTCGATCCTCTTGATTTCAATCTTTCCTCTTCCCATCTTGTTGTTGATCTCTCTACTATAAGAAAAAAAAAAAGGTTTTCCAGACTTTATTAGTAATTACTATAACTCAACAACCCTAATTCTTTCAAGTTTTCTAAAAATCATGAATTTGAGCTATGCATATCAAAACTCAAGAAATTGTTAGTGTACTTCCTCTTTCTGATGAAGTCTAGAATTCAATGGAAAATCCCAAACAAATAACTATGATCAACCAACATTAGTTACTGTATATCCATCTCAAATCCCTAAATTGCTTTCTTCTATAAATCCAAGCATCTATTTGAAATAAACTACAGATAAAATTTGACGCTGAAGCATAAGATTTGGGGTAAAACACTTGATCTGCACTCGAAGAGAAAATCTCAATAAGTTAATTCCACGAGAACTATACAAATCGAGTTTCTTCCAGCTCATAGAAAATAAAACAGTCTGACTACAACCTTCAAAGAAAAAAAAAACTAATTTAAGCTCGGAAGATAGAAACCAAACGTGAGAAATAAAAGCTTCGATCGAACACCTAAAAACCAAGAACGTAACGGAACCTGATCAGATTAATCAACTTCTTCCTCAGTTCGCAGCGTCCTCCTCTCTTTAATGGCAGCTCCCTTTTCGTTTTGCTTTTGCCCACTCGCATGGACTCCCCTTATCGTGTACCAGCAGTGGCAAATGATGGTGACCCTTTTTCTGTCCCTCGCGACTTTCTGGATTACTAAGCGGTTCCGGCTGAACATCGTACGCGACGATAGAGGGAAAGCGTGAGAATTGCGCACCTGGGAAAGACGACAGGGCACGTGCCACGCATGTGATTACGCGAGCCGTACGATGGATCGGGTGCATGCTTTTTTAGGTTGCCGAATTATGGTAGACCGGAGGCAGCTACTGTGAACGGCCTAATTGGGTTAAAATGGTTCTTTAAATAATTAAATAAATAAAAGAAACGAAAAGAATATTATTTTTAAAATAAATAAATAAACCGAATGACGTGTGCATTGGGAAAAAGGCAGTGGACAGTGATTGGACGGCCTAGGATTAGGCAGGTCCAATCACAGACCGGAGTGACATCATCATTCTTCACAATTAAGACTCGTAATTAATTAAAACACAAACATGGCCCAGCTCCCTGATCATCTAATTCACATCAAGTTTGTGTGGACTTAATAATGCCTTTCCCTACAGCTAGTCAGGAAGTGGATATCGAATAGATTCTCATCTTGTCTCAAGTTCCACATCCTTTTCTGCAGGCTTAGCAACAGGGAATCCGTCCATGTGAGAGAATTTGCACCACTTCTGCTAACTTCAACTTCATGTTAGATTTCCTTTTCCTTTTTATCTTCTTCTTCCTCCTCCGTGGAGAGATGTGCCAATCTCATGCTATCTATGGACAGAAGAGACTGGCCCAAGTGGAGAAGAGACATGCATGCAAGATATCTTTCTCTCCATGCAAGTCGGTGTGCAGGGGCTCCACCATGGCCGAATTCTCCTGCTGTTATTTATTATTTGCAGTGTGGGGACTGTGCACTGTGCAGCCTGCCATTTAAGGACCTCTCTATCTTATACACCAGATGAAAGAGCAGCCCCTACCTGTGAAACTTCTGGGCCAGTTTGATTATGTTTAAGGTACTCCATCAAGTCAAATATATATGTAGTTAAAAAGGGGACAAATTATCTTTCAATTTCATTCAACTACTTTCTTTCATGGTTGAAGGTGAGGTGAGGAAATTGGAGTACTGCACCAGACTGCCCAGGAAGTTGGCATGAAAAATTTAATATATAGCGTAATTAAACAGTCATGTGCTATTTCTGTAAAAAGATGCAGTTCAATTTGGTGCTGGTCACCCTAAAGTTTTGAAGTATTAGATTGGATGGATCTCTATGTATGTTGATGTTTAAAGTATGCGATATAAAACTCACAGTGCCTATTTTACTATCCTAACATGTAGACGAATAGATACATCCAGCTTACTGTTATAAGCATCAGCAAGCGACAAAAGTAACTGATATATAAGGACAAGATCACAAGGAACCCATATCGTAATGCCCTGATGACCTTTAATAAAATCTTCAATAATTGACTAACGGAAGCATCTTAAAGTTATGAAATCCCGAAAAGGTATATCTAATTTTTAAATTTCATTTATTTTTTATTTTATCCATTTTATCCATTACTATGATGTTACGTTCAAATAACAATACTACTTTGATATGAAATTTTAAAAATTAATATCACTGAGATATTGATTTTTTAAAAATTAATATTACAATTGTGCTAATTTTTGAAAGTCGACGTTATAGTGATGTTATTTTTTGATTGTAACAATGATCGACAGAAATGATAAAATGAAAAATAAATGTGTTATTTGGAAAATCTAAAAATTAAATATGTCTAATCCTTTGATAAATTGTCCTAAAATCTTTTAGGACTTTTGGAAGAGTAAAATAAAATCGGATAACAAGAAACTTGCAGCGGCATTAACTTCACACCAAAAGCATCAATCGGAATGAAATTAGTCATTTTAACGATTTTCATAACTATTTTATATTATTTAAAAAAATAAATTAAAAAATCGAAGTGACTCGTGCACCAAAAGCATCATGCATGGTCTGCTGGCCGCTTATAATATTGAATAAAATTGTTCTTTTGAAAAGATACATCACGTCTCTTCTCTCAACATCGACGTACTGTAAATTGATCAATAATAATAAATCGAGGTAATGGGCCCGCGGTGAAAGTGGAGTTTCGAAGGAATATATCAAACACAAAACTTCATCCAATCGAATTGCTGGGGCATTTATTGTTTGTACCTACAAAGAAGAGAGATCACTTCATTGCTAAACTTAGTTGAGCAACAAATGGACAAGACGAAAGGGAGACAACGCAAAAAGAAGCATGAAAATGGCAATCGTGGTCCTTAGGAAAGATCACACTAAGTGATTTAAGTGATGGGATTGGATTGTGTGGTGTGTGTGAGAGAGTGAGAGGCATCGGATTCCAAAAAATATGGTAGACGTCCCATGCAAATCCACCACAAATTTGAGATCGCTATAACGCTATTTAATGGAATAAACGATCAGAGAGCAACAATCTAAATAGAGGTGAGAAAATTCCATTTTCTTACAGTTTGTTTATTTATTTATTTATTTGACACTATAGTGTACAATATTATATTTTACCCCTTACAATTTATTAAATATAAATAAAATATCATTTCTCCTCCAACAGTAACTGAGGTGATAATTGTTCATCTATATGCACGGCTTGTGATAAAGCTGGATGAGGGTTTGGAAGTTAGATTTATGATTTCACCTTATATTTTCTGATTTTTTTTAAAAAAAATAAATCAACACATATTAAAACTATAGCATCTATTTAATAAGAAAGAAGTTTTTTCAATGATCGTCATAAACTCGGTGTAGATTTCCCGTCGAATTGGTGGCGTTTCTGGGGGGTCGAGTACATGAAGGAACCCTCCTACCAGACGAAGGTTGTGGTACGGTGGTTGCCGCCTTCGATATCACAGGCAGCGCTTGTGGAGCAGATTGACAACAGGTTCGCCGGCCGCTACGATTGGTTCTGTTTTCGCCCCCGGAAGAATAGGTAAGTGGAATATCCTGGTCTTTGTTATTTTGAATGACGTTTCATAGTGCTGGATGGTTGTTGGTAGTTTTATCGACGTAATAAAACACGGGGGCCTTGGTTAGCTTGCCGGTGATAATACATTAATAGTGAGTGTTGACGCCCTATTTCACAGCCTTTGTTCTACGTCTCTGTTCGGATTATACATGTATCTAGATCTAGTTACCCTGGAGCAATCTGGATTTGATCTTTGTGCCTCTGTTTATTCTTCACAATTGGTGTCTAAGTTTCTTTTTCTTTGAAATCACAAATTGGAAGTATTCGAGAGCTGCTTATGATTCTTTGTTCTGATTCCGTATTCTTCATGCACCTGACTGAATTAAGTTAAACCACTCAATTCTTAATTATTTTGTATTATCAATTCCATAAGTTGGCATCAGCACTATTGTGATAAACCTTTGTCTTTGTAATCAATTGCATAAGCCTGGAAGTAATTGACGTCAGTCATCATCTCGTTGTTTGTTTCGCAACAATTGGAAGAGATTACCAATCACGTCGGTCGTTAACTTCAGAGATACTGATGAAAATATTATAAAAACAGATTGTCGAAATGGGTAGACTTCTTGAGTTGCTATTTGTTGCTTATGTTGATATTTTAAAATTGCGTTAGATATGTCATACTATTTGTTGCAGATTTGTCCAATTGGCGATGTTTTTATTTGGAGCTCTTATGAGTTCTTGATACTGCAAAGAGTGCAGTGGTAAGGCCTCTTTGGCTAAATACTGCTTGAAATGTGCTATTACCCAATTGCTCTGCAAGGAAGTACACTATAACTCCAGTTGAATCTAGAAAAGCATGAATTTAACTATCTAGCAGGTGAAATAAATTGGCTTAAGGTCTACAAATTGCTGTGAAGAATGACTTGATTGGAATCTTTAGTGTGTTGAAGGATGGTGATTGTAGTTGGCCTCCAAGTGTGGCTAAGATATTTTTGGCACAAACTCTGGCAAATCAAGTATCTTATCTAGTAGAGAGAGGAGGCGGCTTTATGGAGCAACTGTTCTTGGTAGAACATCTACGTAACACCTGAGGGATGTTGGTTTTGCATTCCAGCCTTGGTTTATAGGTTCGCGAATCCTTGTACAGCCATGATTCTCAGTTATATGAATACATATGTAATATTATTAAATTCCAAAACGACTTAGTGACTTGGTTTATATGAAATCATCTTAGCGATCCTTTCAAAACAACTTCATACTCTCTCAAAAAAAATTTTTTACGGAGAGTATTGAATATTTATCTTAATACAATGACCTTTTGTATGACATAAGTCAGACATCCTACGAGACATATACACCTATTGAAATATTTTATATTCATTAAAAATTAATCTCAATATCTATTAAAATAATCACGGTATCAACATGGGAGCGAATTAATCTTATTAAATCTTAGTGACGCGATGGCGTGGAGCAGAGAATAGGATTTTTGACATGCAATCAAGGCCAAACCAATTTAGCGTCGACTTTTCCTGAGAGTTTTTTTTCACAATTTTTGACATGCAATCAAGGCCAAATCAACCTTTACCATAATCGTCTATATTGAAGATTCAAATCTTCTCTTAATTATTACTTTACTATTGCGCTACATTGATAGGGGGCACTTTTCTTCGAAAGCTTGATTGATTTGCGCATAGTTCATTTGGCTAAGAGTTAAATCTAAATAGGAGCATCTACAATGGGAGCTTTCATTATGACGTGGCAATATGAGAGGGAGGGAGCTCCTTCCCCTTCAACAAGGAGCTAAACCGCTCCTTCATGTCATTTTTTTTATTATTATTAAAATAAATTTTTTAATTTAAATTTGATAGTGGAGAGATTTTTTAATTAGGAGACAGATGTGTGGTATAAGAGTTTTTAATTATATATAATATAATATAATGAATGAATTATTGAGAGAATTTTTTTATAATAAAGAAATGTGTAAAAAAAATTATGATGCACGGATGTGACAGCGAGAGAGTTCTCCACGAGCTTCCATGATTATGAATACTCTAAGAAAAGAACATTTAGTTCTTTGCCCTTAAGTAAAAAGTATGATTTATTTGTTGAAAATATTGAAAAAAAAAAATCATTTGGAAAATTTGCACATTTGATCGTCCTCGATGTGCATTTGTGCAATGCAGGTAATTATATTAAGTAGTTTGCCGATAATATCTCTGTGTTCGTCCAATCAAATCAAATCAAATCAAATGTAGTTTTATTTTTTCACCAGTTTTGTCGAAAGTTCAAGCTAGAAAGAAATAATTTATATATCCACAGATCATCACATTTTTTCAACAGCTTCCATTCCATAATCAAATTTTAATTAACACTGAATATTTCAATTATTACGAACAAAAACAAACACGAAACAACAAAACGAAGGAAAAAAGAGAAAGAAAAAGAAGATGACCGTGGATATTGATTTATATGTCTTCCTTTATGGTACCGAAAGGGACGAACCAACTTTATTCGCCACGTTTCATCGGCCGGCCTGTCGAGTTGACTCGGAAGCGGAAGCGGAAGCGGTGAGCTAAAGCAGGGGAGGGAGAGAGGATCAGGGGGAGGCGATGACATGGACGAGAGCCCTGCGGAGAACATGGACGAGAGCCGCAGGAGCGCTAAGGTGGGGGAGGTGCCCCTCGACGGGGAGGTACTCGACGGTGGTGTGGCCGCCGAGGTGATCCCGGAGGTAGCCGCCGACGGAGAGAGGGACGGAGACGTCCTTGGCGGTCTGAACAACGACGCAAGGAGTGGTTACGAGGCCCAGCACACCGCGCAGGTCGATGCTGAACGCCATCTGCGACACGAACAGCGAGATGTCCGGCCGCATGTTGAATAGCGTCCGACTGAACTCCTGCACGGCCTCCGGCACGTCCGCTCCCACCGCTAGCGGCGCGAAGCCCTGCACCCACGCCTCGTAGTTCGATTCCATCGCCGCAAACACCTTGTCGAAGTCATCCCGCTCGAAGCCCCCATGGTACTCCTTGTCGTTCAAAAACCTGGCCACCAAAATTGGGTGCCATCTTTCAAATTTCAAATGTTGCCACCGGAAGTCGCGATTTTGCGCTTTCGATTCCCAATCTCAAAATTCAAATTTTGAAAGAATTTGAGAGAGGGCAGTGCGCAGGCGGGAACGATCGAGGATCATGTATATCAATAACAAGAGTTAAACCTAGGGGAGGCACCAATGAGGATGAGCTTGAGGAAGAGCTCAGGGCGGCGGATGGAAGCGAGGATTCCCATCATGCAGGAGAAGGAGTGCCCGACGAAGAAGCAACGGTCGATTCCGAGGGCGTCGAGAATAGTCAGCAAGTCTTCGACGTAGGCGTCGAGGGTGGTGTAGCGCCGGAAGTCGAAGTGATCGGGGTTGACGCTGCCAGCGCAGACGTGGTCGTAGAGGACGACGCGGTGGTCGCGCTGCAAGTAAGGCAGCACGCGATTCCAAGCCGACTGGTCCGTGCCGAAGCCGTGCGACAGCACCACCACCCGCTCACCGGCGCCCACCACCCTCACGTTCAGTATCTCCAGTAGACTGGAGCCGCCATTGCGGACCGGCCCTGCTCCAGCATTGCTGCGGCTGCCCATCTCCTCCACCTGCTCCGTACGCTTCCTTGCCCTATATAACTACTATACATGGCATTATCAATATGGGAAACGAACCATAAAAATTAGATTTTTGATGCGCGCTCTGTACTTCCCTGAATCAAGAATTGTTCTTTAATTCATAAAAATAAAATAAAATAAAATTGCAGATTGAACTGATAGTGAAGATGCAAAGTGAGAAATGGTTAATCCACCTCCTTTCTCCTCCTTCAGCTACCTAACGCACCAGGACTGGTCCCATTATTTTCTTCTTCTTATTCATGAAAATATAATTCGTTGGGGACCGCCCGATCCACATGGTCTAACAATTCCTTGTTCACGCAGGACAATAAGTAGATTTGTGCCAGGAATCTCACCTTATAGTATTCTTACACAGTTCTACACGAATAATATTAAGATCAGAAATACAGATTCAAGTGCATCATTAGTCTGAATTTCGCTCCCAGCAATATAAACTGGAGAATCTTGAATTATTATTTTTCCCTTCAAAGATAGGGCGATCGGTCAGCTGGTCAATTGGCTATAAGTTTATCATGCATTATGTCAGATAAGTTGACTTTGAATGATTGAAAAAAAGAATTGAGTTACCTTCCTCGAAGAAAGTAAAGGTGTTGCGATTGATACCGTTTACTTAGTTCTGGACAGGTGCCCATCGGATTGATTGTTCTTACAAGCGAGCGTCCATTGAATTAAAAGTACAGATTAGCTTTAGTTTAATTAAATAACTACAACTTGTGTCAAATAGAAGATGAAGCTGCTCGTCTCTCTCCAAGTTAAACAGATGAAGATGCAAAGGCCATTAAAGGATTCGTATGGTACATCTGACATGGTCCTTACCTACTGCTCTGTTTGACACAGGAGGCAATCAGTAAACATAAATTCACAGAATGGAGCCACAAGGTAAAATTGATTGAGGCAATCAGTAACCATTCAAGCCGTTGCAAGGAATGCTTCAAATGGTTTGTTGGACTATTCAATACAAAAAGGTAACAATAAGGAATGCTTCTTTAAGTCCCTCATCATTCATCTTCAAATTCCACTTGTTTACCATTTTTATGATGTTTGATAAGAACATATCTTACAGTATCAAAAGTTAGAACCAGAAATCCCTTATCTCCATCTTATACCTGTATATCAATATTTTCATCAATATTAACAAGCACTGAGGTAAAAAGTCAAAGAGAACATGAGATTTCATCAATTCCCTTATCAACTCTCAGCATTGCTTACAGAAAACCCCATTACTAGTTTGAAATGAGATTATAAAAAATCAAACAATTTAGAAGATTGAACGAAGAAAAAAGTAGAGTATAAATTGCCATTTTCACCAAGTTATTCTCCCTTCGTTCTATATGTAGTTATGACTGCGCAAATTGTTCTGGTTGTCACAGTTCGGAGATGTTTAAGTCAATTCCAAGGTTCTTGCCAGTGTAAGCAATGGGAGCATACATCCACAAGTCATCAGAGCTCAACAGCTGCACAAATCGAATTATACCTTCAGATACTGAAACAGCAACTCTGAATGATTGGAAAAATAGTGATGTAATTAAGTATAACCTTGATTTGGAGCTGCAAGAACTTGACATACTGAACTGCTTCTTCAAGCATCGTACTAATATCTACCTGTTACAATCATTAGTTGTCAGTCCTCTACTGCCTTATTGAGACTACAAATACAATTCCCAGATAACTTACTTTTGTTCCATTTGGAACTAAGTTTTGCAGGATTTTCAGCCTCTCATTGATCCTTTCTCTCCTTTTCTGTAAAACACAATGGATCAAGGACTATTTCAAAGAATGAACAGGAAAATAAGATATCTTGTTTGTGTTAAAGAGATTTGAAATTTACCCTTGCATACAAGCTCTGGGGATCAGTTGCAGCTCCTCTACCAGTTTTTTTCTGTGTATTTGCTGCTCCATTCTGCTCATTTGAGTCATCCTCTGAGCTGTAGCAACTGGAGTTCTGTGAATTTATGTCCTCATTCACAGTGCTACCACTCTTCTCGGTCTTCTTGGACTGTGAATTCTTCCTCTTCTTAGAAACCTAAGAAACACCATTTTCTTTTATCATAAATCATCTGTATATTTGTAAATTTACACCAACGCTTCACAACTGAAACTATGAATTAGAATTCTAGGAACTCCGAACATTGCCGTATCCTCCTCTACCTTTGTGATCACATCAGCATCCTCACCATTCAACTTCCTTTTCGTGGTTCGCGGAAGTGGCGGCAGAGGCTCCGCCATTTCCGAGCTCATCTTGGCTTGGCTCGTGTAATTATATCCTCCATAATTGGCATCTGGATGAGGAAGAACACTAACGGAGCTGGTTGAGCTGGTCGCAGCACAATTGCCTGGAGTCCAATCAAAAAGATCACAGGAAGAATTGTGATCAGACCAAAACATCTCCTGAGAACCGAACAACTGCTCCATGACTTCGGATTCCTCCCCCAACATCGCAGCATCAAACGAGCTCCAGCTCGATCCCAATCCTTGAAAATCCATTGCAATGAAGACTTTTGAGGCGTAGAAGAAATTAATGAACAAGGAGTACTCTTGGTGTTGGCGAACTGATTGAGGGAGAATATATATATAGTTGCAAAATATTGACTCTTTCATGTGTGTTCATCAAATTCTAATCGAGATACAGGAAATACAGCTAAGAATGCTGCAGTTATGCAATATTTTTTTTAAAAAAATGGTGTATAAAAATAAAGGAAGCAGGATTTTTTTGCCGGGAAATATTCTTAAATAGGAAGCTATGATTTTGCTAAAGAGTAATTAATCAAATGATTGAATTAATAACTGAGGCGCAGAATGATGATTAAGAGAGATACAATTATTGGGCAATGGAGATTGGACAGGACGTGGGAAGAGGATGAAGTAGTCAAGGCAAAATTGATGCTTAGAAATTGATAAAGAAATGGAGAAGATAGAGGTTGGCAAGTCATGGTTAGAGCTTAAGAATTATCCATGGCGGTAGAGGAAGTACAAAGTATCAACCATGGCCATGTTTGTCGTACAAGGAGGTTGCACACTGACCCACTGTTTTCTGCGTCATCTTGAGTTCTAACCTCACAATCAAACTAATAAATTCTTTCTTCTCTCTCTCTCTTTTATTTTTAAATTTCTTTTGATCTGATTTCGTACTTTCTTTTATTTTTCTTTTAGATCCACTTTTTTTTTTATGAGCTCGGAACAGCCACATTGTGATAGATGATAAGTAGCATTCTACACGTAAAAGATATTGGATAACATCTAGGGTTGAAAGATTGAATAAGTGAATCGAACGTGTAGTATTTTTTTTAAATGAATTGGGTTTTAGTCAGTTAAACCATTTGAACTTTAATTTGCAGAGTGAAAGAGTGGTTAATTATAGGCCAATTTTGCTGTAATATCTATAACGTGATTAAGAAGGAAAGGAAAAGAAAAGAAAATGCATGCACTCAAAGAGTATATGGATAATTTTCACGTCAATGATATTATTGGATAAAATTAGATACTGTTCTAGCATGGCTTAACAAAATGTGTCATTCTAAAAGCATACACTTATAAACTTAAATCTAATACTTTTAGAATATTAATGTTCAATGTATATTTTTATTTCTATAAAAGAAATCAAGGTCTATAGTATGAAAGTGAAAAAAAAAAATACAAAAGAAATCAAGGTCGTAAGAAAGTGAAAAAAATACAATTAAGTAGCTGAACAAATTTACTATCCACACCATATACAAAAGACATTTTAATATTAAACTATTTTCCGGCCAAATATCATAGATGATCAAGCCACCAATTAACAAATATGCTAACGTGCATACCCTCCGGAGATCGTCGGTAAGGAGAAAGAGAGGATCTGAAATGCACTTCAAAAGAAAGTTAGAATGACGTCGGGTGGAAAGGATCCCGGTAGACTACTCCGACGTTCAAGTTAGGGTTTACTTGAGGTATTATGCTGGAGAAAGGAGATGGAGAGGAAAGAGAGAACCTGATGAACGAAGGAAGGGTTCAGAATCCTAAGCAATTACCTTCTTTGGGCTTTATATAACTGTCAGAAGAGCATCTCCACTTCAGATGTCGTACTCTCCTTTATCATCCTCTTATGAATAGCAATGGGACCAGATTTGACAGACGTTAGTTGTCTTTCCATTCATCAAGCAACACATGTTTGAAGGAGGGCATGGAAATCAGATCTAACAACTGTTTAACCGCCTCTCCATTCATCCGGTGCCACATGTTTTGGATATTCGCAGTCGTTGTTCATATCTCGCATTCTTAGCGAGTCAATGTAGAGTACGTAGGGATCTATATGCAAAATTATACACATGCACAACGAAAAAACTTCGATCCCTCCAGAGATCCAAGCGAATACGATATACACGATGTTTATCAAATTATACCCTTGTTGCATGAACAATATTCTCCCGGCAGCAACTCTTGCGTTGACCAATCTCAGCACGATCAGAATGGTTGTGCCTCTTCGGTATCCACACGAACAGGTTCTTTGTTCGTCGTACGAATAAAGTCTTTGGAGAAAAATAACCTTTGGTTGTGCTAGCAACCCTCTCAAAGTTGTTTCAGCCAAGTGGAGAAGAAGAAGACAAGAGCAAAAGTGATTTCGAAAATCTAAATTAAAATCTCATTTTGAAACTTTTTATATTCATCCAATGAATACCAAAGGTTTTTCTCTTGGACTTCTTTTCATCAATACTCTATTAATCTCTATTAATGAGCATTAATCCTCCTTAGTTGGTTGAGTCTAATCCAATCAGTCTAATCCAGATTAGTCCAATGACCCAATGAGTCTAACCCAATAATCTAAAGAGTCTAACTCAATGATATAATCTAATCCGAACTCAGCTGAATTAATTCACTCAACTTAAGGTCCATTGTATTTTAGTCCAACTAAAATAAACTCATCTCCAAATTAATATGTTCTCTATGTGTGTGCCCCAATAAGTTCTTGTAACGTTGACAATGCCTCTAAAACTATTTTAGATACATAAGCAATCAGTGGCATCTAGCAATGCATCATTGCTACCCAAGTAACAAGAATGTCGAGATCCGACTTAACCTTTCTATGTCTGTTATCTCATATGACTCAATCATTCTATCCTCGATATCTAGATTGATCCATGAGGCATAGACTGTGTCATCCTCTTATCAATCTTTGTGTTTCTTGATC
>JBBUKS010340115.1:0-20006 GCA_038050645.1 Hedychium gardnerianum
CAAGGGTGCATACCTCTAGGTTCTTGGAGACGTAGTAGGAGTCGATGATGGATGCCCAATCTTGAGTTCTCGGGAACGCGTTTAAAGCATACCTTAGCGAATCCCGGTTCGATATCGTTTCTCTTAGGTTGGTGAGTCCGATGATCAGCTCCTTGATCTTTGCATGTACTTGAGCCACCTTTTCTTCCTTTTCCATCCGGAGGTTCGTTAGTTGATTCCGGATTAAGTCTCGTCTTGCTAATTTGGCTTCTGAAGTCCCTTCATGAAGTTTCAAGAACTTTTCCCAAATTTCCTTTGCCGATTTGTAAGTGTCAATCCGGTTGATTTCTTGAGGTGGAAGTACACTTAGCAGATGGAACTCTGCTTTTCCGTTGGCCACAAAATCGGTTTACTGCTTCTTGCTCCAAAGATATTCTTCCTTTTCTTCTCCATTCTCATCTTTAGGGGCTTCAAAACCATATTTAATTGTTAGTAATATATCAAAATCGGTTTTGAAAAATACCTCCATTCGGCGTTTCCATATTGAGAACTTCTCCTCAAACTTTGGCGGGTAGATACTTGATCCGGCCATTCTTCTTATTGTTGGGTCAGCGGTTAGTCCTTTCGAGCGAACTTAGCTTTGATACCACTTATAGGACCAAGTTCTTCTCGTTCCACCGGTGTACTCTTCCACAGCATCTCGTCCCTCGGATGCACTGAGCCCGTCGACTCGCTTCCCGTGTCATCCTTCTCGTCCACTGCGTCTTCCGCTCGACTTCTTGTGTTCCTAAGTTCCTACACACTTAGACACAAAGATCAAAATATCACAGGATCTAATCTAACTCGGTTGATCACATCAAAACTATCCCGGGGTACTTACAGTTGTGACCCGGAGGAAGAGGAGAGTGAGTTGTCTTCTGGGTTGACTGAATCGTGAGACTTCAAGGAACAACCAGACAACCAGGAGGCCTCCAGTCAATGCTGCCTACAAATCTGCTAAAAGACGGGAGAAGAAAAACGGAGCGTTAGATGGAGTCCGGGTCGCCCTGGCCTTCCACTCCGACGCTCAAGTCAGATCTCCGGCACAAGCAAATATATGAAAAAGAACAGTAAATGCAGTGTGTAGAAAGAAGCGGTAGCCTCCCTGTACCTTGGCCCGCGGAAGCGGAGCTTTATATAGCACGGAGTGGGATGTGAGTCAAGGCATCCGGCGAGGCCGATCGGAGATGAGCTGGGTGTCCGGTCAGGGAGCTGAGCCCAGGAGTCGGGTGTACCAATTAAAGAGCTGGGTCGACGGGGCCAACTAAAGAACTGTGAGCTCAATCGGAGGGGTCGATCGGAGAGCTAGAGTTGTGCCAGGGCCGGGACATAATAGCGGCTCGCAAGCCGAAACACAACAACGACTCAGAAGCCGAAATGCGACAGCGGCTCGTAAGCCGGAACACAACAGCGATTCGCAGTTCGGAACACGATAGCGGCTTGGAGGGAGAACACGACAATGGCTCAGAGATTGGAACGCGATAGCGGCTCGTAGACCGAAACACAACAGCGGCTCACAGGTCGGAACACGACAATGGCTCGAAGGCTGGAACACAACAACGGCTCGAAGGCTGAAAGGAACACAGCAGCAGATGCGTTGGTGCTGTAGCTGGAGAGGGGCGGCGTCGGTGCTGTGGTCGGAGAGGAGGGTGACAGTCACTGGAGGCAGCGTCCCAGAGGGCAGCGGCTGCTGGAGGCGGTGTGCCGGAGGACAGCGGCCCGAAGGGCAACGACTGTGGGAGGCGGCGGCCGTTGGAGGTGGCGTCCCGGAGAGGAAGAGGTGTCGGAGGGAAGGGGGAGGAGCGTCGGCGGCGTGCCCAACGAGGAGGCATGGTCGGATCTACATAGGAGGGCAGCGGTAGTTGCCGGATGCAGCTCAGAGGCCGGATGCAGCTCAGAGGCCGGAGTGGAGGGCGCCAATGACGGCGACCACTGGAGAGCGACGGCGGCGGCTGCTGGAGACCACGAAGAGAAGGCGCCTGTGTGAGGGCGAAGGAGGCGGCCAACATCCTGGAGGTGAGGCGCGCCGGTGTCAGACGAGGAGAGGGGCAGCGGCATGCGACGCCGGCGGCTAGGGGCTGCTCGCCAGGGCTACGGACGATGGAGAGGAGAGGAAGGCGGCGCCCCTTCGTCGTCCGGGTAGGCGGAGAGAATGAGGGAGGGAAAAAGAAAAAGAGAGAGAGAAAAAATCCAGAGACCGAAGAGAGAAAACGAGAAGGAGAGGGCACTCCCTCTCTCTCTCCCTGTGGGCCCCCCTCAATACTGCCTACATCACTCTATTATATCCTCTCATCTATATTTGTATATCAAGAGATATGAGAAATATAAATGATACTTGTAAAAGACCTAAATTCAAAATGCAGATATATCTTGATTTACGAGAACTAATTTAGATAAGTAAACTTTTTAATAGAAAAGGATGAAATTAAAAAATGATACATAGAAGCCCATCAATATTATATGGAGACAAGATTTTCCTCATAGATACATGAATGTTGTTTCGGTGTTTCCTCAAGGACCCTTTCTAGGTTCTAACCCATAGTAAAATCTTACTCAAGTTTGTATGAAGTTTCATGGGTTGATCAAACCAGGGATTGAAGTGTCAAGTCGTGTTAGTTGGCATGGGCAAATTTATCGTTCCACTTGCCAATCAACAAGCAAGATGATACCAACACACAGCTTTCCTCACCTAAAGTGCTCCTTACAAGATGAATAATCAGTACGAAAAATTGAATTCAAATCTCACCCTAAAGAATGAAATAAAGACCGAGGTGAAGAAAGAGTTACTAAACTAGAGCCTAATATGCGTACAAAGCAAGAAACACAAACAAAGCACTTAGTATTATCTTCATGAACAAGAATAGAAATCACTAATATTCAAAATGAATAGAGTAGCACCTCTCGATTTCATATAAGGGATTCCCACGGATAGAATCATTAGATCTGTCATATCCACGAACTTGGGTAATGTTCAACCAAAATTTACCCTTTGTCAATGAACATTCAGTAGTAACCATTAATGGATAACCATCGACCTATGGTCACTTTTGAATGTTATCTATGAAATGATCAACTTTGGCCGAAAAACATATAGGTTGGAAATTCAAAAAATTAAAAGCTTAGAAACCATGAATGTTGGTTGACCAAAACCCAACTTTAGTTGACCCATTTTTACTGAAAGTGGTTCATGAAAACATTTAAAGAACTCAAACTTTTCTGTAGTTACTTGCAATTTGATATCGACTTCGGTCAACCCCAAACCTATTGATTCAAAACTTTATATCTCAAACATAGAAAAATCCTTGATATTTAGGAATTGACACGAGCTCAATATTATGTATGACTGAGCTTTTTGCTAGAGCTCCTTAGGTAACAATTTTTACATAGATATAACATTTACATTCTATGCATATTACAACAGAAATAGTCTTCGAACCTTCAAATCAACTTCTAGCTAATGGCATAACTTCAAGGTCAAAGCTCTCGACAGCTGCATGCTTGACCCGACGAGTCCATTATTCTAACCCAAACCATGTTAAGCTGCTCACTCAACTAATTTGTCAAATACAAACTTCTTCAATTATCAATGTCAAACTTCAAAACTCATGAGAGACTAATATAAATAACCTAACCTCGATATAGTTAGACATTTTGTTTTATGAAGTCTCCATCTATACAACTTTTGCAGTTGTATAAACTTTATACAATGAGCAAGGAATCACATGAAATTCGCTTAAGACTCCATAAGCATCATATAGGCTAAATAAATACCCAACTTGCTGATTACCTAAGTCATTATCAAGTAAATAGTAATTAAATTAAATGAATTTTTGTAAATAGGCAAACAAGAAATAAGATATATGTGTTACTTGGCTTAATTGGTAATTTTTTTTTTTTGCTAACTCTACTTATCCCATGTGCATTATGCAGTGGTTCAATTACATTTTGTTTGTGATCGAACCTTATAAGAGTAATCAATGTGGCTCATTTTTTTTTCTTTTAAATCCTTCTAGAATGTTGGCAGTTCTCCGCATTTGTTTCTTTATTCTCCTTTTTCCTTTACATAAACTAGTATGAATCCAAAACAACTTACAGTAATATGTATTTTTTAACTAATACTTCTTTAATTCTCAGATAGACACAAAAAATATTCTATTTATTTGTGGTGGTGCTTTCGTTGACTTGGAAAAGACTATTTCTGAAAGGTATGCTTCAGCTGAATGTTCTTGAGCTTTTAACATTTTTTTCTCTTTCTCTAAACTTGGATCTTTTTAGTATATCATAGATTTTAATTTTTTAAACAGACAGCAAGATTCCTCTATAGGTTTTGCAGCACCAGTTCGTGCGAATATGAGAAATGGGCAGTTAACAGATGCTGTTGTAATATCGTCTTTACTGGAATCTGTAAGCATCACCAACCCAATAGAAATTGCATCACTTGGAGCACTGTGATTGAGTCTTCTATTTGACTCACTTTTTTTTGTTGATAAACTAGGGATTTCTTCCTCAGCAATTATAATTTTCTCAGCAACATTATTAACATTTTTACAGGTTGAAAGCGGTGATCTAATGGCTTATGGTCTCATACCTGAATTTGTGGGGCGTTTCCCAATACTAGTTAGTTTGTCAGCCTTAAAGGAGGACCAGCTGGTTCAGGTTTTAATTGAGCCGAAGAACTCTCTTGTTAGACAGTTTAAGCGATTATTTAGCTTGAACAATGTATGGCTAGATATACTTAAAATTATTTTATTTTGTTTACTTTTTGCAAAAGCAGCTTCTTCTTGGCTAATACCAAATCATTTTCCAGGTTAAGCTACATTTTACAGATGGTGCACTTTCTATGATCGCAAAGAAGACAATGTCAAAAAATACCGGTGCGAGAGGCTTGAGAACTATTTTGGAGAGTATTCTGATTGAGGCTATGTATGAGGTACCCTTTTGTTATTGCACTGCATTGGACGTGGTCTTCAAAATTTTGCCAAAATCCAGTAACGTTATCTGTTTACAAGTACTTATGTAACCAATTTTACAAAATGTTTATTGCTTCCAGATTCCAGATGTAAAATCTGGAGAAGAGCAAATAGATGCTGTTGTGGTGGATGAGGATTCGGTTGGCTCTGTTGGCAGACGAGGTTCTGGAGCTAAAATTCTGCGAGGAGATGGGGCGTTGGAGCGCTACATCGCTAGTAGTGTTCAGCAAGTAGTAAGAGTATGAAAGTGATTTTATTACTTCAACAGAATATCGGTTTATCAGATCAGCTTTCTCCGGCCACTACTCCGTTCGAGTGATTACCACAAGCGTGAATGTGTTGGCTTGGAGAATTCGGGCCTCGTCTATCTCTTACCCTATCTCTATGTGGCTCTTCCTCCAACAAGTGGTGGATCCACAAGCGTGAATGGTGTTGGCTTGGAGAATACGGGCCTCGTCTATCTCTTACCCTATCTCTATGTGGCTCTTCCTCCAACAAGTGGTGGATCGTGATGATTAGGTTCTGCTCATGTCATCCTACTCGTTGCATTATAGGTAAATCCTCTTGTAAAGTTTTAAGATTTTTTTAAAAAAAATAATTAATTAAATAATATTAAATTTGAAATGATCTATTTAAATTTTTATTGACTATCAAGATAAATTAAAAAAATATTTGTGACGAACGATCTAAAAATTTAATAATTTTTTAATAAATATATTATAGTTAAGAATTGAATTATGAATATATATGATAATTTGATGTTCTGCATCTTAGCCCCCATTTGAAGTCTCTTTCCGAGATAATTGTGTTTGTTTTTGTTGGATATATAATTTACCCAGCAGCATTTTTAAGAATGTAATTAAAAAGTAATAAAATAATTTATATAAAATGCTATATCATAAAATATCGAACTGTGAATACCTGAGGCGGCTCTCATTCTTATGACCCCGCCCCGGCCCTGTTCCCTTGCGATCCCACTCCGCCGCCTCCGAAGTGCGTCTTTCACCCATAAACAACTCCTTCAGTTCCAAACCCTCCTCATCGTCCACCCTTCTCCTCCCTACGCTCTCCTCCACTTCCTCCCGGACTTCCTCTCTCGCTTCGTCCGCTCTCGCCCTGTCTCCCACACCTCGCTTCTCCTCCGCCACTTCTCCGCCTTCCGCCCTTCCTCTCTATGGAATCACTTCCTCCGCTCCATCCCCCAGCACCATCCCCACGCCCGCTCCCTCCTCCTCCTCCTCTGCCGCGCCGTGGCCCATCAAGACCTCCTCCCCGACTGGGCCACCCTCACCCTGCTGCTTCCCCGCTGCGCCGCTCTCCCTGAAGCTAGCAACGTCTTCGGAAGGGTCATCCATTGCCAGATTCTCACCGCGGGTCTCGCGCCCGACCACGTTCTCATGACAGGGCTGCTCGCCTATTACTCGAAATGCGGTGACCTGCCTTCTGCGAAAAAAGTGTTCGCGGAAATGCCCGGTAAGGACGTGATCGCCCACAATGCTATGATCGCCGCTCTGAGCTGCCGTGGGCTGGCGGAGGACGCTCGGACACTCTTTGACCAGATGTGCGAGCGAAGCTCGGCATCCTGGAGCTCAATGATCACTTGCTACTGCAAGCTGGGCTGCCTCAATTCTGCTCGTCAATTGTTCGACCGGAATCCCATCAAGGATGTCGTTTCTTGGAACGTGATGATCGATGGCTACTGTAAGATGGGGAATTTGGCTAAGGCTCGCGAGCTGTTCAATCAAATGGGGGCGTCGAAGGACGCAGTGACATGGAACACTTTGATCTCTGGATATTTGCATCTTAGAGAATTTGGGATGGCAATCACTATATTTCAGCTGATGCAGATGGAGAATGTGAAGCCCACAGAGGTAACCATGGCTAGCCTGCTGTCAGCCTGCGGCCACTTGGGTGCTTCGCACATGGGCAGATGGATCCATGCCTACATTCAGAACCACAGACTGAAAATTGATTTGGTATTAGGCAATGCCCTCATAGTTATGTACTTCAAATGTGGGGATGTGGAGACTGCTCTGGCTGTCTTTCATGGAATGCCTATCAGGAATATTTTCTGTTGGAATTCTGTCATTGCAGGACTTGGGATTAATGGTTATGGTCAACAAGCCGTAGAAACATTTCTTGAGATGAACAGAATAGAGAGAATTAAACCAGATGGAGTGACATTTGTGGGGCTCCTCTCTGCATGTAGTCATTCAGGGTTAGTAGCTGAGGGCAAACAATATTTTTCTCAGATGCTTCAGATTTATGGAGTCGAACCCCGGATCGAACACTATGGTTGCATGGTTGACATTCTAGGACGGGCGGGCTTTCTCAAAGATGCATTGCATCTACTAGAGACAATGCCGGTTCGACCTAATGCAATAGTCTGGGGAAGTTTACTCCGTGCTTGCCACATTCATAGGGACAGTAAAGTAAGTGAACAAGTAACCCAACATCTGCTAGAGTTGGATCCAAATGATGAAGCTAATTATGTCCTCCTATCAAACATATATGCATCTTCCAGACGTTGGGACGATGTAGAGAGATGTCGGGGCATCATGTTCAGAAAAAAAGTGCATAAGTTACCCGGTCAGAGTTCAATTGAGGTAAACAGCAGGCTTCATGAGTTTTTGGTTGGTGATACCGCACACCCTCAGTTCGAGCAGATATATGCTTTTCTTGCCGGTATCGAGAAGGAGCTGAGGGAGCTTGGGTATCAACCAAATACAGATTCTGCACTTCACCATAGTGAGAAGTTTGCAATCGCTTTCGGAATATCATGAGTACACCAGAGAAAGAGCCACCTTGAGTTGTGGAAAACTTAAGAATATGCATCTACTGCCATGAAGCAGGAAAGCTTACTGCTAAACTGTTGAATAGAAAAATAGTAGTCAGGGACCGGAACGTTTTCACCACTTCAAGAATGGAATCTGTTCTTGCAACGACTAATGGTGAAGATAAGTGGGCATGTATAGGTATATCCTTTCCTAATTTATGGGTCTGTTTAATGATTGATTTTGTATCTTACAAGTAAGAAGAGAGTTCTTTCAATCAATAACACATCTCTGTCAATGCATCTATGTGATGGCGGTTCCAACTTTCCCATTCACTAACAGAACTGAGGTTTGCTGGTTAGAATACGTAGGATTGTGCTTGTACACTAGCATGAAGGCTTGCATAACGCAAGAAGAGCAATAATTGAAACTAGCATGAAGGCTTGCATAACGCAAGAAGAGCGATAATTGAAGCAAAATGAAGTCGGCATTTTAGCGGTTCCTCCAGAATGATTTCATGTTAAGCATCTAATGAAGTATTAAATGTAGCAATGATGTATATACAGTGACTCTTTCTTATCTTTCTAACCTTTCAAATAAATATTAAATGCTAAAGTTACATAAGTGTTTTCTTTCTACTATCACTGGGATTTTCATATGTTATTTATGAATTTCAACTACTCAAGTTACTACTATCTTTCCGTGAGCTTGATCTAGAATTTGGTAGATTGCCTATGAAAAAAAAAAGAAGAGTTTTCCTAGTTCCATGAGAAATGATAGAATCAAATTTGGAATAATCTTGAAAAGCTAAGAGGAGAGGACCAAATGTGGAT
Organism: Hedychium gardnerianum; assembly: GCA_038050645.1. Classification (NCBI taxonomy): domain Eukaryota; kingdom Viridiplantae; phylum Streptophyta; class Magnoliopsida; order Zingiberales; family Zingiberaceae; genus Hedychium; species Hedychium gardnerianum. The sequence continues at coordinate 8,596 of JBBUKS010340115.1, forward strand.
TCAAGCCAAGTGTGAATTTTACAAGTCGGCTAAGATTGACACTCCTTGTGGAATCACACTTGCCTTGAATTTGTTCCCTAACTTCTTGTGGAGTTATAATTTAAACATTCGAATTGTAATTATGACATAATTGTATAATTGTAACTGTTATAATTTTATATTTATTAGCCATTTATATATATTATAATATTTTAAATTTTGAATTAAATCGGATTAAAATATTATTATTATTATTTCCCCACCTGGAGTGAGAAAATGAATGGGGATGCCACGTCTCTTGTTATACCTATTTTGTTCTATCGTTTTGCCAAATTGTCAATCAGAAAGGTTTTTGGAATAGATAAAAAATTATCGCAAGTGGGAAGGTGCTGATGCGCAAAAACATGTGCTTATTAAAAGCAAATGCACATTCACCACTCTTTTTCCTTTCAATACTAATCCTACATCTCCTGCCCCAACGCACTACCTTTCAAACAGCCGAATGGGCCCATGCCAAGGCCGCCATATGATCCACTGGTAGACGAGATCTGGGAAATGTTGTTGACCTTGCCCTATCGATTTAAATCGCCTGCCACTGCAAGCTTAAAAAAATATCATTCCTTGCCTTCTCCTCCCTGCATCTCGATCACCGTCTAGTGGATCGGGGATTCTCCGGTGCGGCGATGTCTCAAGCGGCAGGACGGCCGCTTGTGGCGGAAGCGGCGGCAGCGCCGAGGCAGGCACAACAGCAGCAGGGTTTCGGTCAGTCGCTGGCGGGAGTTGTGAGGATGGCTGTGTTCGCTTACTTCGCCATGAGGTTCTTCAGCCCGAAGAAGCCCGTTGAGCCCTCTCTTCTTATCACCAATCTATTCCACAAGGGCGAGCCTTTGGTCCGTTGTATTTCTCTCTGAAACCCTACATTTTCTACTTTCATGCCAGAAGATCTGATCACGCGTCCGGGTCCTTATATGGATTAAAGATTGTATTACTGACAAATATGTATACGAGTGATGTTTTGGCTTGATAGTGTACAGGAAGAGTTGTTTGAGCGGTAATTTAAGATACTATCATCGATTTTTGCGTGACTACTATTATAATACACATGTGACATGACGATGAATATAGTTAATGGACTTCTACCACTGCTTTTAGAGTTCAGTTAATTTCTTGTCTTACTGCGTAACCATTTCTGGTCTCTTGATTACCGTGTATTTTTCACTATTTCTTTCCTAGTAACTTTAAATTGACGATTTTTTAGCTATACTTATATCTATTGCGCAGTGGAGAAAAAGTAGTATCGACTGAGACTTGTCATTTCCAAATGTGACAAATCAAATATGTTCCTCTGCAAGTTCTACTTGTAATTGAACAACAGTATTATATGAACTTTCACATATGACAAGCCACTGATATGTCTATCTTTAAATTCTGACTTATAATTGAGCAACAGTGTTAAATGACCATTTTTGCTCCTTTTGTTGCATAAGGTCAATTTATTTCCAGTACAGATTGGTTAGTGAGTACTCTACTGTTGCATGTTCACAAAGATGAAGACCGTTGAAAATTATGTCAGCTGTTAGGGTATATTACCCTGAAGGATATAGAAATATTTATAAGACTTGTAGATGAAATACTGTGATAATAAAAGCAAGGAACTCGTATTTTCATGCCAGTGTAGTGGATACTGAGTACTGTGTGGAGACAACTTGTTTATAAAGCCTGTTCTAGTCCAAAACTACAAATGATTAGTTTGGTAGCTTGGTGTATATGTGCATAATGCAACAGGATTTTTTGGAGCATCCAAGTCATGGTAGTAATTTCTTCATCATATTATTTTCAATGGCTCTTCTAGTGTCTATTTGATTGATCAGCGTTCCTTGTTAGCAGAAGTTTCATAATTTGATGTAATACAAATTTGATTCTTTCTTGATAAGCTTATTGCATTTTATCTATTTGACTCTGGTACATAACAAAATTGTTTCCCTGCTGCTCTAATGACCAGGACATGTGGCTCTATCTTTCTGAGAAGGAAAACTTTAATGACTTCGCGGATGAAGATGCCCTTGTTTGGCATGAGGCAAATATTCCATATGCAGTTTGGGGGCAGAGTAGTACAAGGTCTTTGTCTATGAAGTATTATCCATCTGAGGTGCAATTTGGGTTTATAATATAATTAGACATTTCTAATTCTGGACTCTTATGGTTAAATGATAGCTTGATGCAATTTGTATTTTATAGGCTGTGAAACACAATGGAACTTTGTATGCTCATGTTTTCTTTGCGCGCTCAGGATACCCTCCAGATCCTAATGACCCAGAGTATGAACCACTATCTACCTTTAGGAGGACCCATTGTAAGTATACAGCGTTTATAGATTTCTGTTTTGTGATCTCAGTAATGTTACATTAGTAAACCTATCATCTCTGTCTTTTGTTCAGCTGTTGTGGCCTTTTTTCCAAAGTCAAAATCTGATAAAAAGAGGAGCTTGCTAGGAAGTTCCAAAGATTTAGAAGGGGAAGAGTCAATGCTTGAGGTTCTACTCGTTTCTCTGTTGCAATACCATTTGTCGCTCCATCAATGCACAAATTCTAGTATCTGTTTTTCAAATAATTTTAGTACCAACTTGCCTCATTTCTAGTGTATTTGTTAAATTCTTGGCTCATTTATCCATCGGTGGAATAATTGCATTGGTCCATTATTCTTCTCATGCTTCCATATTTTCATCATGGCATTTTTACAGGTGGAGCATGAAAGTGAAATTGAAGCTGTGGATGTTGTTGTTGAATGGGTTTCATACTGGAAACCAAATATGACTATCAACCTTGTTGATGATTTCACAAGGTACCCCCAACAATCACCGTTTCACACAAGAAAGTAAAAAACAACATTCACAACTATAAACGAGATGCTATTGGATATTGTTTATGATTTCATGTTGAATATATATATATATATGGAATGTTTGCTTTCTCTTAGATAATGTATATGCAAGACCAAGTTGAGCATATAGATGCCATACATGGGATCAAACCTAAACCTATGGGGTTGTTGCTGGATGTAATACATGTCCAAACAAGGTGTTTAAACTGTTTATTTTAGATTAAAATATAAATTGTTTTGTAAAATCTTCCATTATCTTGATGTTGGACATCTGCTTCTGTAAGAAATATCATTTATATAAGAAATATCCCATAGGAATGTTTTAGATAAATAGTAACAGTACCTTCATGAATTAAGGATGTCACAGATTGAGGTGGTTCTCTCTGTGGTCTGCAAGTGAAGTAAATGTAAATACTCCTCAACTGGTATACTAATAACAACACTAGTACTGTAAGACTTATTGCTAAGAAGACCATCACAGTGATGTTTGACAGCTGATCATTCTTTTGGAAGAGTAGAAATGTAAACCAAGATTTTTGTGTGATGATCTCACAAACCAAAATTACAGTTCCGCCAAGGGAAGACAAAACAATTTACAGCCTTCACAGTGACATCTCTGTTGTAGTTGATAGACGGAAGGCTTCGTGATTGTGATAAGGTCAATCAATGCCTCCACAGGTGAAGATTGTTGTGTCATTGACACTGAGAGGCTCAACGCAGGTAAGATGCTAGAGTTTAGAGTCCCAACAAATCTGTAAGAGTGAGAGAAGTGAGATCTCTTTCCTGGTTGATCCACTGCTGATGGTGAGAGAGGAAGGAGAGAGATCTCACCCTTGATTGTGTAACTCAGATGCGAAGGAAGTACTTGTCATCATCGCTGTTGCATGTATGCTCACCATCCACTGGCAATTCAAACAACAAAAAAGACCATTTGAGAAAGAAAGATTTTGTCTACAATAGCGCTCTTGGCTTTAATTTTGGCTGCAAAATCTACCAGGGTATCACAGATGTTGCTTGTGGGATTGAGAAGGCTCACAGATCTGAACTGGGAGCAACTTATCGACGGGTTATTAATAGATATTAGGGCCCCGATACTTTGTTTTGGGATGATTTTAGGTTAATCAAGTAAACCCACGTAGTCTCTTTCATGTATATCTCAATTAAATTACGGGAATCTACATATCTTCTAGGTTTATAATATTTTAATCAAGCCCTCAGCGTATCATATGTAAGTTGATAGCTTCAAAATTAAATTATTTATCTGATTCACATATAAAACTCCTTCTATAAGTAAAGTACCGGCATATAAGAGTGATTTGTATGTATTGTAGCTGACTGATCTATATTGATTTGTAAGATTAGCTCAAGTTGTTCTTTGTCCTTAATATGAGTTTCTCATATTTATATGTATATTATAATCTCTTTTTTTTGTGGTTTTCTCATCGGCCTTTTGTAATCTATTTATCTTTTTATTGGATTGCAGATACCCTCTCAACAACATCCCCGCAAATGTCATTGGATGTATCCTAGATCCAAAAACTTAGGGTTTAATGTATAATTCACATACTTGTGTTGTTACTCAATTGATTGATTAACTATTTTTTGTCTGTTTTAATCTATGTTTTCAGTAATTGAAGATCATTGAGATGTTTGATTTGTAGAACTTTTTGACACTACTCGGAGATTTGGTGGAATTTTTTTTGAATTTAACTGACCTTTGACTATATTGTGCTTTAAATATTTTGATTTACATTAGCAGGACATATAATGTAGACTTTTGGTATGTGCATTATTTTTTCCCCACCTTTTTACTACTGTTTTGGGAATATAACATAAAAGATAGTGATCATGATTGCACACTTACTAAAAATCACTTTACTCACTTGAGATTTTTCTTGTTATGTGTTTCAAGCATTATTGTCTTCTTTTTTCTCAAACTTCACCTAGTTGATTGATTGACCTTTCATGGCAACATTTTTTATAACCCTTGTATCCCTCTTATTTATGCTGTCTTAGCCACTTTTTATTTTTCTTTGTTTACTCTTCCTAATATTTCTTTTCTATCTTTCCTTTTGTTGTTTATATGTAGTCTTTTTAGTCTAGTTAAATATTTTTAATTGTTCTCAAGGGTCTCCGACTCTCCGGTATCAATTGCAGTCAAGTTCATCCTATCAGAATTTTTGATGAATGCCGAACTTTCTATTGTTATGTTTTTCAAACGCCATGTGTAATGTTAGTTTGCAACTTTACATATCTTAAGATCCATTTTCCTTTCATGCCGCATTTTTAAAGTTCCAATAATTTAATTTGAAGTACCTTAATTGTCTGAAATCAATTTTTTAAAATTGGTAACTTAATTGGACATGCCACTGGTTCATTTATAGCTGCAACCAAATTGATCAAAAAGACATTTTCAACTTAGCATATCCAGCCTCCCAGGTTTGACTGGTTTTCACAGATTTGATCTGTTATCAATTTGTTTTGAGCCAAAACTTGGTTCTGATTTGGGCTCTGCTTCCTGGTTTAACTGGTTGGTTCACTCTGGTGGTCAAAACCTTAAACGGGTAGCTACTCTTTTTTTTTGCAGTCAGTTCTGCATTATTTATTTAAATGCATTGTGTCTTATGCTGCGTGAGAGAGACTGAACAGTAATTATCATGTGTGTTTTTCTTCCTTATGACTAGATGTTCAATAGGCCAAGGATCATATCTGTATAACAAATAGTGATACTTCATATGTTCGTGTCCAGTTTTGCCTCCTTTTCTTCGATTTAAGTTGAAATTGGCACTTCTCTTAAGGTGTCTGAACAGAGTGGATTTTGTCCCCTAACTTTCTAGTTAGTGTTGTTTAACTGTTGTAGATCAATCTAATTTCTCTTTGAGACTGTTCAGTTCCATTTCATTGTATTCATACAAATTCAATTGAACAAAACCATAATTATACCTGTCTTTCTGAACAGTAAAATACATTTCCTCCACCATATTAATGCCTTACGTTGTTTTGCACATTTTTGGATACTGACATGTAATTAAAGAATGCATACTGAATTTCGGCATAACATGCTCTCGCTGGTGTAAGTTTTAAATTAATATTCCTTAATGTAAATGGCAGATATAAATGTGGAGCCAACCACAGGGAATTACTTCCCTACAGTTTTCTTTAATGAATTTTGGCTTTTAAAGGACAAGCTTATACCACTGAATGACAGCGTGACGGAAGTACCTCTTAATCTAGAACTAGGGCCCATTAGCGTGACTAAGTGGCAATTCTTTTTACAGATTGAGCAGGCATTTCAGGTTCATCGTAGTTATGGTAGCATGCTTGAAGGTGAGGCTGATGAACTTAAGGTAAGGTCCAAGATTTTACTCTGAAGCTAAACAATTACTTTATAAATTTGATATTTTTAGTCCTTCACAGTTTTTCCTCACTTAGATTTATTTCAAATTCTTGATGTACTTATTGTAATAAACTAGAAATAGCATGGACAACAAATTGTAGTTTTTAACTATTTCTCCAGCTGCTTGCACCTTTCCAAGTTATTCTGTGTCCTACATGGATCTTTCCCAACCATGCAAATAATCTACCTGGATCTTTCGCAGCCATGCAAATAATCCACATGGATCTTGTTAGGGTCTTAATTGTAGTAGCAAGAACCTATTGAAATACTATTAAATATAAGCTATTACATTAATCAATAATAAACACTAGCCCTAATTTTTCTCATGGTATCAGATCAGTTATGGGTCCTCCCATCGGGAACATGACAGCAATGAATTCCTGCCAGAAACCATCATGAACATGGCATCTTGTGGAAATTTTCCATGCGCACCACCGGCTGAGAATCCTTCCACACATGATTCTGTTTTTACATCACCTCCATGAACTAAAACTTATTGTCTGATGATTTCAGCAACCAGTAGATTATGCAAGCCAAAGTCAATCCCTTTGCTTGTCTTTCCAGTTAGTACAAGAATCTTCCTCCAGAGAATGCTTCAGCAAGCAGAATATTCACTATCTCGCCAACGAGCAGAAACAATCCCCTTGTCAATCTGTTCAGCGAGCAAAATAGCCATGTTCTCATAGAGGGCTCCAAAAAGGGAGCGCAACAAACTGCAAACACAAGACATGAGGGGGCAATAGAAGGGGAAGGGAAATTGCATTCACTGCAATACTTGTCAACCTTCACTGTCATGGGAGCAAATCTTTGAGATTTTTGACCTTCATCGTACCAATCTTCATCACAAGCTGCACCTCTTCCCATAGTGAGGTGATACCTGTTGCATAGCCAACTCTTGCATCATCTGAGCCTCTTGATCTGTTCATCTGATTCTTCTTCAAGTTCATTTTGCTGCAGATTTCTTCCCATTTCTGTAGAAACATTCCAGCTCCTATTTCTACATTCAATTTGTTGATTGCTTGCAGTTTCTATTAGAGATTCATGGATCTCAGTCTCTCTTGTGTTCTTTCCTCGCTTATTTGCTACTTATCTCTTGAAAAAGCCGGAATTCCTTGTTCTCTCTGTTCAAATGTTTGCTCCATTACCCCTTGGTGGTTTTTATGGCAGCGGTGGCCATGGAAGTGAGCGAGGCCATGAAGATCATTATGCTAGACAGAACATGCTCAAATATAATTTAGGCATGTCCAAAATGTTTGCTGCAGATGGTTATTAACTAGGTTATCCTCTACACATCACCTGTGGGATAGCCAACCACAACTAGATGTCAGCAAGACCTTGTAGATCATTATGGTAGACAAAACATTCGCCCAAATGCATCCATTGTAGAAAATTTAGTCATGTCTTGATTGTTTGTTGCCGCCTTACTATCCACCATGTCATCCTCGTCTACCCATCACCCATGTGGCATAGTCAACTGCAGTTACTCAGATGGTTCATATGTTCTCATCTCCTCTGTCTCTAGCTCCACTGTCATAGTTCTTAAGGAGTATCTCTGTCATCTTTGGCTCTAGACGGTGATAGATTCATCTCCCAATCAAATTATCTCATCTTATGGAGATACTTCACATTTCATTGAGCTTTCTAATTAGTGTTTGGCTTAAGCGCCTCTCAACAACATCCTCATTTTTGCATCACTCAGTTCGTCTATTTATTCATGTTTTCCAATGGTTCTTTCATGTTAACAAAAGGAATTGAGCAAGTTTTTGTTGATCTTCAATTCTTTCCTATGAAATTTCTGCCCCTGTAATAGATCTTTCACCTTCTTTAACAAAGTAATAATTTTCATGCAAATAAGTTAATACATTTTATATAGAACAAGCTTTTGGAATTTGATCTTTTTAAATTGTTGCTGCTTTGACTGTATTCATTATCCTTTTCCTTCTTGCCCTGATGAAATAGCCCTTACCCATAAAGCAGCTCTTAAAACATAGGTGTTTGGATCCTTGGTGCCTTGTGCTTTTCATCTAGATCAAGGTTGATATAGGAATTGTAACCATACTAAAAACCTTTGCCATATATTGGGGAATTGTTTTCTATTGCATTCTAAAGACACATAATGAGGATCAGACTGGAACAATCTTTCATGCTATGGTTGATAACATTTAAATTGGCTTAAACAGTGACGATTTGTATCTTTACTTCCCTTTTTTTCTTATTTTCCACTTTCAATGTGTTTATGTTATCAACCTAATTAGATATCTAATTGTTGTACTGGTCCATCTAGTCTGGTGGTTTGTTTAATGTATTGATATGTGATCTGATCTTGTGTTGCAGAGGGTATTCTTAGAAGGAAACCCATACCTCCTCGGAGTAACAATGATTGTATCCCTGCTACATTCAGTCTTTGATTTCTTGGCTTTCAAGAACGGTATGAGTAGATGCCAGTATAGAAGATATTGCAAAAAATTCCAAGCCATTGGTTAACTTTAGAATAAAATTTCAGGATAACTATAAAATTATTTTCATTTATTGTAGATATTCAGTTTTGGAATAAAAACAAGTCTATGGAAGGCCTCTCTGCAAAATCAGTCATCGTGAATTTTGTTTGCCAGCTGGTGGTTTTCCTTTATCTCCTGGATAATGAAACTTCTTGGATGATACTTTCTAGTTCTGGTATCGGCTGCTGCATCGAGTTCTGGAAAATAGGAAAGGCCATGCACATTGAGGTATGTTCCATCTTCTATTGTTGTCACAGTCAAAAAAACATAAACAGGAAGTTGTACAATTACCATGAAATACTCGAAAGAAAAAAAATGGTTAGTTCTATGGAGACAATACCAAGTCAATGGTGATAATACCATGAAATATTTGCCAAACACGCAAATATTTTATATGAAAAATCACAATAATAGGACTCATTCATAAGCTCGCAGTGGAGAACACGAGCCTTCTAAATCTCATAAGTCAGTTTCAAAAGATTCATTATTAAATGTTATTAATATCTTAATTATCCTTATAATTAGAGTCCAAGAACATTCCAAGTCTAATTGGTGGAGCAAAAGTAAAAGGGCCTAACAATTTCTTCAAGTTATCACATCTAATATCCTTAGATTTTGCTTAACATTTTCTATTACCATCAACACCAGGTAGACAGAAGCGGAAGGATCCCCATGTTGAAATTCCGAGATCGTGAGTCATATGCCAAGAATAAGACGAAGGAGTATGATGATCTTGCAATGAAGTATCTCTCTTATGTTCTTTTCTTCCTTGTGGTTTGCTTTGCCATCTATTCACTTAAGTATGAACAGCATAAAAGCTGGTATTCTTGGATACTTTCGTCTCTAACAAGCTGTGTGTACATGTTTGGTAAGTTCTCCCTCTCCTTTTCGTAATATGCAAATGAATTTACTCCATTGTATGGCAGGACATCTACTAATGATGATTATTTCTGTGGATACTATATTACTCATTTTTCCGTTTCCAGTGTAACTTTGGAATTGCTAATATGGTTTTGATTCTTGTGTTTTTCTTAATCTCTTGTTTATCAATATCTTGATCTTACTCTGTAAATTGCTACCTTTATTATTCTCTCTCTCTCTCTCTCTCTCTCTTAATGCAGTGGTTGTCAGTTCAGTCACTAATTTCCCTTTCCCATCAACATGGCTATTTATATGGTTTTTGTTTCACCTCCTCATGGATCTACCGCGTGGAAATGTAGTAATGTGAAAACGTAATAGAGTGCTTAGTTAATCCAGCATAAAAATAGATACACGTTGAAGAGATGGTCATAACTATAAGTGAGCAAATTGTTATTAACCTGTTGTTAATTACTTACTATTAGTTTTAATATCAAGAAGTCCTTTGGAATTTGATTTCCTGTGATGACCTAAGAGATATTTCTGTTTCCTCATCCCTTCAGATATTAACTTATTGTGTAAAATGCTATTTGTGTCGAAGGAATTCTTGCCACTAAGGTTCTACATATTTATAAAATGTTAGACTTAGACATGTGAAGGATTTAGTTAATTAACTGTTGTGACAAACGGCTTGATGATGATGAAAAGAATAAAATATAGAGTTTACATCAAAACTTGTTTTGGGTTCATTTCTATGTTTAGTTGATGAAAATCTCTTTCCCTTGTTTATTTGTGCAACTAATGTGGCCATTGCATACTATCGACAGGCTTTATCATGATGTGCCCACAGCTTTTCATCAACTACAAACTCAAATCTGTTGCGCATCTGCCTTGGCGGCAAATGACTTACAAGTTCCTGAACACAATCATCGACGACCTTTTCGCATTTGTAATTAAAATGCCAATGCTGCATCGCCTATCTGTTTTCCGAGATGGTAGGTTCTTTTTGAAATTTCTTTTCTCGTCTTTTAGAACTCTGAGGACTTGCGATACCACATACGAGCAAGAAACAAACTTATTAATGTCTAACAATTCCGGTTGACCATGCAGACGTTATCTTCCTCATATATCTCTACCAGAAATGGGTTTACCCTGTCGATAAGAAGCGAGTGAATGAATTTGGTTTTGGTGGCGAAGACGATACCCAAATCAGCCAAAGTTTAGTATCTGATGGCACGGCCGCAACTAAAGAGGCTGAAGGTAGAATGGAAGGCAACAAAAAGACCAATTAGTCTGGGTATATTTACTCGCATGTATTTACTCACCGGTCTAGTGAATCGTTTGCCACCTCTCTTTTTGATGCATTACTTGGTGCCATATCGGTCATTGTTGGCACTTGGCAAATTATGGCTGAGCTGATCGTATGATTAGGCTGCTCGGCCTACATGCCACAGCAATTGTAGCAAATTATAACAGTAGTTTGAGGTTTGGTTTGGGTTTTCATGGATTTATTCAATTATGTTATTTGACGCCTAATTAAAAATAGCAGAGAAGAGAAGTTCGTTCCTCTAATAGCTGGTGGTTTGAGAATTATTTAGGATCATTTGCATGAACACTCATTTCCTTTATTAGGGCGTTTACTTGGTAGAGGAAAGTTAATTACATGAGAAGGGGGCAATGGCGTGGCTACATAGTTACTTACTTGAGTGGTTGAATGAAGTTCCCACGGGATGAGCTGTTGGCTAGTGCATGAGGTGTTGTCACAATGAGGTCTAGGGGTCAAATCCTGGCTAGTAGCC
>JBBUKS010340436.1:0-19998 GCA_038050645.1 Hedychium gardnerianum
TGGATCCCAAAATGCAAATATAAATAAATTGATCTAATTACACTTCACGCTCCGAATGATTGATGCTTCCCTCAATAACTATCACCCTCTTTTTACTTCATTTTCAATACTAGTCACAGGCCAAAAGGGTTACTGATCTTAGAGTGGATATACTTGAAGGTAGGAAGTATCTCCACACAATTAAAGAAATTGTCAATACTTGTAACACACAACAAAATTCAAATGGTACATGAACTTACTATCCTTCTTGAAGCACTAGCATTCAATTTGGTTGTAGCACTTAAAGTTGTTGGAGAGGATGTCCCTTTACCAGCACTGTCTGTTGCATGATCAGCAAAATGCATTATGTTTTCTTTGTCATCATCCAAAGCAGGTACATTCTGCTGATTATCAGAAGGACAACTAAAGGCCACCTCAGCACAATTGGGAGAAGTCTTGTCAAGAATAACTTCACTGTTCATATTAATCTCAGAACATTTGTCAACATGATCCAAAGGAAATGAACATGAGGTACAAACCGTATGTTTACCAGGTTTCTTGTCAGCTCTCTGTTCCACTAGAGGTGACGATAATTCACGTTGTCGCTTCTTCATAATAGATGGTGTAGACATGAAACTCTTGGCAGCATGTTTGAGAAGGGCATCAGCTGAGTCGTCATGAGAAGGTGAATCCCAAAAGTTATATGATGTAGAACAGTTCATAGGGGACATCATTAATTGACGAATTCCAAGAGGACTATATTCTTGCTGAGGATTTCCAGAGGATATGAGATCACAACTGAAGAATGGAATCTCTGAGCTTGGTAAGCACGGAGGTTCATAAAACAAAGCTCCAGACTCTGTCATATCTACTGACAACATATCTACATACTGCACATTTTTGTCCACATCTCTGGGTGTTAACTTTAGATCAGGAGTAACAGAAACCATATCTTTGGAATGTGTTTGCTTTGCAATGCCAATCTCCTGCCCCTTATCTTCCAGCAGAGTAACCTTGGGATGACTGCTGTCAGTGGGGCACATTGAAGAGCAACTGGGATAAGCAACACCATCGTATGAACATGTAATGACTTCCTGATCTTGAGCTCCAACAGTGACTTCTCTGGTTTCAAGAGTATAACATCCATATAGACTTTCATGGACAGTGGTTTGGTAAGGAGGTGCTAGGGCCACCAAATTGTTGTTGCAATGGGAAATTCCAAGCATTCCACATGAGCTTCCAGGATATACTTGATTGGAAAGCATAGTCAAATTTTTATAAGATTCAAAAATTAAAGAGTTACGGGAATTCACAGCAGAGGAGTCTGAATTTAAAAAATCCAGAACACCAAGGTCAATTGGAATTTCCTCTATAGTTCCTTGACTAACACCTGAACCATAAAGGCAGTTGTCAAAGCAACCAACCTCACATATGTTAACATTACTCTGCTTCTCATGGTGATCTAACAAATTTGGCCATACAGAGGTTTCATTTGTGTTGTTTCGAATACAAAGGTTATGGTATTCTGACATTTCTTCTAAGTCCAATGATTTCTGGGAAACTTCTACTAAAGAATTATTTGATAATTTGTATGCTCTCTTTTCTTCGGCATTTGTTTCTGGTATATTTTCAGGTATTAAGCTTGGAGATGTAGAAACTTCATATTGTACTTCAGGAACAACACATGTATATTCATTAATGCACATGGCAAAATGGGAGTCCTGAAAGTCTTCTCTACTAATGTTTCTAGTATTTTTCTTGTCATCATCAATTGGTACTTTATTGACCAGTTCATCAGATTGAGAGCAGCACAAATTGGCAGATGATGTTTGGCTACGTTCTAATGAATCCTCAACTTCTAACCTTTCTTTTCTATCACTCTCATTGCATGTCTGTCCATCAACTAACAAAGAATTTTCAGCATCAGGAAGCCTTTTAAACTGAGAAAGCAATCCTGATGCAAGGTATGAACTTATTTTCTTCTTTACTGAACTATTCCAGTGATTCTTTATTGCATTGTCCGTCCTGATGGTGCAGATGCAATAAAACATTATAAAAAATACAGCAGTTTATCAAGAAAGTGATATCCAGGCCAGCATTGATGAACTAAAGGTTCAAATAAGCATATGTGATTGAATGAAAGAAATGCATAATCATAGTATGATATCCAGGCCAGCATTGTGTATAAATATTACACCATTATATGGTTAACAAAGCCTGAAGTAGAACTAATTTGGTGAAATTTTTTTCTTCCAGGAGTATGCTGTACATTGAGAAATAAGATAATGAACAAAACCGCCTCAAGAGGCCAACCCAGATAAAATAATAGCAGACATATATTCAATTACTCCTTGAAATGTAGCTATAGTTGTTAGACAAACAGCATCAAATGGACAAACATAACCTTTAAAGAATTTGACTAATGAATATAGACCAACTCAAAACGACCAGAAACAAATAAGGAGGAAAAACTAGGAGTTTATTCTCACCTGCCTGGTAAGTACTTTGTTAACTCTGCCCATTTATTTCCATGCATTTGATGAGCAAGAATCAATGCTATTTCCTCTTTCTGTGTCCATGGTTCCCTATTAATGGAAGGATTAAGATGATTATGCCACCTGTAATTAATTCCATAAAATGTTAGTTTCATCATGAGTTCTGTAATATAAAATCAAACTGACAATGTTAAAAGAACAATAATCACAAAATCTCAACAAAATTCTAGGATATATTTATCTTCCGCGCATACTTATCTTTCAAAAGGAGGAAAATAGTTGCTAAAGGATCACTCATGAACAACAACAACAACAACCAAGCCGTATCCCACTATGTGGGATTGGGTATATAGATCCTTTTACGCCATTGGGTTCTATCCCCTACTATATCATCATCTGTACTTAAATAAATTTTATCTTGTTTTATTATTGCTAACCAAGTCTTTTTTGGTCTACCTCTTCCTCGTTTGATGTGCGTATTTGTCATAGTTTCAGATCGCCTAACTGGAGCATTTATTAGTCGTCTGAGTACATGCCCATATCATCTCAAACATGTCTCTCGAAGTTTTCCCTCAATAGATGTTACTCTGATTTTCTCTCTAATGCTCTCATTTTTTATTCTGTCTATCCTCGTATGTCCACACATCCACCTTAACATCCTCATCTCTGCAACTCTCATCTTCTGCTCATGTACTCAAGTCATAGCCCAACATTCAGCTCTATATAACATAGCAGGTCTAACAACTGTTTTGTAAAATTTTTCTTTTAAGTTTTAGAGGTACTTTACGATCATATAAAACACCTGACGCTCTCCTCCATTTCAATCATCCTGCTTGTATTCTATGTAAGACATCTCTCTCAATCCCTCCATTATTTTGCAAAAATGATCTTAAATACTTAAAGCTCTCAGTTCCACACAACTCATTATCATTTATATTAACAATTGTCTCATTATGTCTAATATTGTTAAATTTAAATTCCATATATTCTGTCTTTTACTCTACTAAGTCTAAAATTTTTCACTTCTAGTGTTTCCCGCCAAGATTCTAGTTTAGCATTTACTGCTTCACGTGTCTCATTTACCAAAACAATATCATCTGCAAACAACATACACCACGGTACTATGTCTTGAATGTGTCCAGTAAGTTCGTCCATGATTAGTGTAAAAAGATAGGGATCCTTGATGTCATCCTATTTTTATTAGAAATGCTTCAGTTAATCCACCTGAAGTCTTCACTCTGGTCGTTACATCCTCATACATTTACTTAATTAGATCAATATATATTATGTTAACACATCTCTTTTCTAGAATTTTCCATATAATTTCTCTTGGGATTCTATCATAAGCTTTTTCTAAGTCAATGAATATCATGTGTAGATCTTATTTTTGCTCCCGATACTTTTTAATTAGTTGTCTAAGAAGATGTATAGCTTCTATTGTCGACTGCCAAGCATGAACCCAAATTAATTTTCGATCACCGTGGTCTCCTTCCTTAATCTTTTTTCTATTACTCTTTCCCTTTCATGGTATGACTCATAGTTTAATACTCCTATAGTTTGCACAATTTTGTATGTCTTCCTTGTTCTTATATAAAGGAACTACAATACTTACCCTTCATTGATCAAACATTTTTTTTCATTTTCAATATCATGTTAAATAATTTTGTAAACCATTCAATACCTTGTTTTCCCAAAGCACTTTTATACCTCTATCAGAATATCATCGGATCCAACGGTTTTTCCATTATGCATCTCATTTAAAGCTTGTTCTACTTTTGAGGTTTGAATTATACGATAAAAGTTTAAATTTCTATACCCATTTGATATTATGCTTGAGGCGTATATCCAACACCACTAACCTATATTGGGTAGTTAAGCTTTCTCCAGAGATGACCTTGCAATCTTTACAAATTTTTCTATCCCTCTTCCTAAACATAATAAAGTCAATTTGTGATTTATTATTCCCGACCAGGTGTTCTTTTCTTTTCTTAAAATATGTATTAGCTAATATAAGGTCATATGCTATCGCGAAATCCAATATAATTTTCCCTTCTTCATTTCTCATTCCAAACCCATAACCTCCATGTACCCTCTCATATTTCTCATTTTTCACTCCGACATGCCCATTTAGATCGCCTCCTATAAAAATCATTTCATTTGACGGAATGTTTTGTAATACTTCATCTAGCGTGATTTGGTAGCTTCATCTAATCCTACTTGAGGTGCATATATGTTAATTACGTTTATAGTTTCTTTCGTCACTATTATCTTGAGAGCTATAATTCTATCCCCTTTTTTAACTACTCCTGTAACTTCATCATTTAACGAACTATCTACAACAATACCCACTCTATTTCTTGTTTTATTCTTTTCTATGTGCCATAACTTAAAACACGAGTTCTCTATCATCTTTGCCTTCTCGCCTACCTATTTTGTTTCTTGTACACATAAAATACTAATTCTTCTCCTAATCATCGCATCTACTACCTCCATTGCTTTACCCGTGAGAGTTCATATGTTCCATGTTCTAAATCTTAGACTATTAATTTTCTTATAATATTTTTTCTTATCCAACCTATGGTGTGAGAACTCTTACCTATTTAACACTACACTCAAGTTCTCATGGAGATGTAGTGGTCCTTGCTGATACGTTATAGTCAGACCCTGCAACGCGAACTCCTGCATATTTAGCATTATACCCGAGCCTCATGGAGGTGTAGCATTCTGCCGAGACATTATAGTCAGACCCTGCAACGTCTTTCTTACGGGGAACATCCTAACATTAGCACAATAGTTTAATGAGTTCATTCATTAAAATTTGTCATAGTTTAATGCTGGCTGACAACCTAACACAACCCTCCTCCTTTATTTAGGCTTGGGACAGGCCATGACTGGTTCGTCATGGGCGGAGTCACTCATGAACATAAATTTAAAAATAAATAGAAAATATTACATGATGTAGAGAAGGGAACTGGAACGAAGGTTTTAGTTATTCTGAGATTTGAAATCTAATCATTCTATTTATTTTACTTTTAGAAGTTAGAAACTCAGAGCAGGTGTATTTGTTTGGGTCACAAATGCAGTATGTTGTATTCAGGTGGCAAAGCATATTTATGAGGCTTAGGTTTGTTAGAGGCAGTTTACAAGCACAGGCATAGTCTTTTTTATTCGGGTGGTAAAACATATTTACAAGGCTTAGGTTATTATAGGAGGTAGTTTGCAGGCACTCCCATGATCCCATATACACCACTACCATCTCTGCTATATTGACATATAGAAGTATTGTTTCTTCATGATAGCTTAAAGTTATCTTAAACACTAGAAAGGACAACCAGATATTAATTCCACGACTTAATGGAGATAAACTTTTGCGAGTTGCAAATTTTAACAGATTTAATATGATCAACCATGCTAGAAAGAGTTCTTCGTGATTCTCTCAATGCTAGAAACTTATGTTCCTCACTGAAAGGCATCATATTGATTTCCAAACCCTCACTATAGAGTCAAGGTCTTTGGATAGGTAGAAAAATTATCCATAATACAATAAATAAATGGGTTAAATAACTTAAATCAATCAAGAGCAAATCTATTATCTAATATTAGTTTACCTTGTTAATAGAATTAAAACTTTGCCCGAGTGTTAATGAGCAAGTGTTGATTGTAAACTGCCTCCAACCATGACTCTAAGTTCGTGATTTTCTCAATGCTAGAAACTTATGTTCCTCACTGAAAGGCATCATATTGATTTCCAAACCCTCACTACAGGGTCAAGCTCTTTGGATAGGTAGAAAAATTATCCATAATAAATAAATAAATGGGTTAAATAACTTAAATCAATCAAGAGCAAATCTATTATCAAATATTAGTTTACCTTGTTAATAGAATTAAAACTTTGCCCGAGTGTTAATGAGCAAGTATTGATTGTAAACTGCCTCCAACCATGACTCTAAGTTTCTTATATAGGCTTTACAAATCCATAATATAAATCAATTCTATATTATATAGACAAAACACATCAGGTATATCTCTAAAAGTAATAGAAAGTAGAACATTAAATACAAACACAGTGCAGATCTGAAAATGATATAAATGTTTGAACTGGTCTAAAGTCTAAACCTTTCAATGGGTTCCCTTCCACATCATCAAACTCATAATATACGGACAATATCAACAAAAGCAACTGCCGTCAAGTTCAAGAAACAAACAGAAGAATTCAACCTTGGCATGTTCGAGTCCAATTGAATTTAGGCGGATAAAGTATATGGCTAGTACTAGAAACAGAGCCATAACTTTTTTTGTCTTTACTGAGCAATGATCACAACGCTACCATTAACTACAGGTGGAAGGTGAGTTGATATGGTTGTGCCTTTTAAGGTAACTGAAGGGTTCAATCGTCAGTTTATCAGACAACCTAAGGACCAAAAGAAAAAGAAATTTTTAGAGTTTTAATAATATTCTGACCAAAAAATGTTGTAGAAAATAAGATAATCTCAATTCTCCAGAGAAAACAAGATCCACTATGGTAATAGAATTTTCTTTATAAAACTGAAAAATGTTCTTTGAGCAAGCATTTATCTTTCACATTTCAAAACACTTTTTCACGCCACGAAATCAGTCTAACTATTTCCCCAAAAACATTACCTACAGGATTTTGTAAAGGTGACAGACTTTATTCCTACATTTGTGTTACAAGATCTCCAAACTAGTTGTAATTTCTTAAATATAAAATAGGTTATATACCTGATAATCAAATCAAGATAAGGTAGTGCTCTAAGTACTTTACCTTTCCCTGCATTGCTTTCCAATTCGTCCAGGTAATGCTTGTGCAATTGCT
The DNA here is from genome assembly GCA_038050645.1 of Hedychium gardnerianum. Lineage (NCBI taxonomy): Eukaryota > Viridiplantae > Streptophyta > Magnoliopsida > Zingiberales > Zingiberaceae > Hedychium > Hedychium gardnerianum. The sequence continues at coordinate 7,309 of JBBUKS010340436.1, forward strand.
GACCATTTCTTGGGTCCAAGCTTATTTACCATTTCAATTATAATTTCATCTTCCTATGATAGTGAAAAATAAGAATATACCTATTTAGGCCTGGAGAAAATTTCAACGAAGGAGCAAAAGTAGATTTTGTCATGCTGATCGACAAAACATTCTCACCTCCTTTGACCATGGTCCTTTCACAAGATCTGGATTCAAAACTTTTTGCCACCTATGTAGGCATTGGACGTCAGTCCGGTCTGGAAAGCATTCAGCTGCAGGTCGAGAGAAACAAAGAAAATAGGTGCCTAAGTCTAAGAAAGGATACATAACAAGAACCAAACGAAAATTGAAAACTAGTACTAGACAAAGAGACATTAAAATTTTATTAAATCAAGTATTAATTGGATAATAAAATAAAGAAAAGAAACTGAGGGCACAAGAAATTTGAAATATACAAGAAGCATAAAGTGAAGTCCGAAAATTTTGAAACTGAAGTGATTAGATTATGAACATCACAACAATAACATCTTAAAATCTGTGTTTTAAGCATTTGAAACACGGAAACTATGATTGGTATCATTCAAATAATATGTGAAAATAATGTGTAAAAGGTGTGACTTGAAAATGTAATTAGCAAACATTGACGAAGATAGCATTAATAGAATAAAGAGTGATTGAAATCGAAGAATTTCTTGAGACCCCTACAATAATCATACACTTACTGTAAAAGAAAATTTGTATACAATTGTTGTTGCAACTCAATCAGATGAGAAAGAAAATAATACATATAAAGACTAGATATCTTGGCTTGGCTTTATTATTCACAAGGAGATATTGATGTAGATATTATTAATGACTAAAATGGAAAGGAGGATTATCAAAAAAAAAAATGGAAAGGACTATTTAGACTCTTGGGTGATTATCATATGCCCCTAGGCTAAAAATAAGATTGTGTACTACCATCATCACAACCCCACACACGTGAGAGAACTTATTAAGGCGTGATAACATCTCCTCGGGACCTAAAGTCTAACTCTTAGCCTAAAATCATTCATAATTAACATGTAATACCCAATAATGGCTCTTACATCACACATGAACCCTTTCAAATGCATCACTATGCATGTTGATGTTTAAAATTTCAATTCATGTTGATGTTTTGGTTTATAACCGGCAGGATACAATTTCAGTATTGTATTGTGTCAATATGATTTCAATATTTTTTTTTAAATATAACTATATCAATTAAAAATATTTTTATTAATATTTGATTGTTATAGGCGCTTACTATTGAGTTATATTTGAAATATTGAATGTTGAGTTCAAATTTTGATATTTATCTCGTGAAACATTTGATAGTTATTGATCAAAAGTCAATTTAGGGTCAGATGAAGTCCATCAAGTAGACATGGTAGGATCAAGTAGGTTTAAAGTGAACTTAATTTGGATTTATTTTGATCAGTTTAAAATTAAACCAAATTTATATATATTGAACAATTTAATTCATAATAGTATATTTTATAAGGTTAGAAATTATAGTATATTTAATTTTTTATTTTTCCTAACAATTTGTTTCATCCATCTTAAAGAGCTTTTTTTTCTTTGCTTACATTGTGGACAGATGAAGGAGGAAAAAAATTAACCATCTTTTAAAAGGTTTTTTTCTCTACTTATCTCGTGGACGAATGAAGGAGGAAAAAAATTAACCATCCTTAAAGAGGTTAAGAATTTTTTTTTCTCTATTTACCCCATGGACAGATGAAGGAGAAAAAATTAATGATGAAGGAGGGAAAAATTTAACGGATAGAGGGGAAAGAATAAGAGAGGGGAAGAAATTAAGTGTGTAAAAAAATAATGAAAATGGAAGGGAAAAAAACACGACCTCTCGGAGGCCGCCGCGAGTAGGGCTGAGTATTCGGTCAAACCAAAACCAACCGAACCGAACAAATCGAAAACCGAACAAACCGATTTTTTTTCGAACAGACTGATTTTCCTACGAAAACCGAATCGTCTGAATCTATAAAATATTGGTTAATTCGGCCGAAAACCAAATTAACCGAATTAATCAAAATTTTAAAACCTTATTCAGTTTTAAATTAAAAAAATGAGATTTTGTTTAATTAATTATATTTTTAAATAAAAAAATCAAATTAATGTTCTTATTCGGTTTATTCGGTTTAACCGAATTACAAAATTTAAAACCGAAACTGAACAGAATTAACCGAAAATAGAACTGAATTTTTAAAAAAAATGAAAACCAAATTAACCAAACCGAATTTCAAAATTCGGTCGGTTCAGTTCGGTTAATTCAATTTTACCGAATTTTTGCTCACCCTTAGCTGCGAGGTCACAGATCAAACCCGTGTTGGTGCCACTGCCAGTCACGGTGAAAGAGTAAATTCTGCCCATGTCGACCAACACGGCTTGGTATTTTATACCATGCTTAGAAGTTCAGTCCACTTTGATACCAATTATAACGACTTTGTCGGTTCAAAAAGAGGCACAAAATACTAAGCTAAGTCAATAGAAGTCCACTCATCAAACCTATAAAATTGTCTTATTAACCCATGACTTACTAAATTGGTGTGTCAAAATGACCATCAATTGAGTCTTTATGTCCTCGTCAATAACCAAAGTCCAAATCATTGTCCAAAAATCACCTCTAGTTGGTTGCATGTGCTACCCAATGACTACTCTGCCATCACCCAAGCAACCCAGAGTTCTTTGATATATGATAATATTAGCTCACTAATATATGTCGATAAACCAACTTAATTAATCAATAGCTCCCCTAAACTAGGGTGTCATAGTATTCGCTATTTAGGATAACTTCCTCATCAAGATCCAAACTCTAAATCATGGTCTAAATTCATCCCTAATGGATGGTGGATTAATGATATTTCCATCACCATACATACATTCTCTCCAAGCACCTCATTATGTCTAAAATTAGATATGTTTTTATGTGAAAAGTCACAACCTTTATATGGGAACTTTAGCATTGTTAGGTTTAGCTACAAGCCTAAGAAAGCTAATGCCTAATTTAATAAAAGCTCATTTAAGTATGTAAATCCCTTTTTAAAAGTCCACAACTATCCATGTGGAATTAGAGAAATTGTCACAAATCACAATCATATTACGATGAATCAAACTTCATAAGTCAAACTATTGGTCAATTATAATTAATGCATTCAAAGACTAGTGTAGCATAAATGAAAGGGCTAAGATGAATGTGTTTAATTACTAAAACGACTAAATAAAAAATGCTACAATTTGGGAAAAAATAAATGTATCTCTAATAGACAATAGAGTATAAAACATGGAAAAAAATTAATATGGTATAGAGATGTTCTAAACATGACCAATAAATTATATAGTGAGATCAAGTTGAGGCAATTAGAGTTGAAGATGTGAGAAATAGAAAGAAACTAAACAAAACTCTATTAGATGTAAATAAACATAATTTACAAGATTTGATTAATACTAAGAATATAGCCCTAAATCGAATAGTGGAATAGGACCAATGTAACTTATCCTACAAAGTCAAGCCTCATAACTTGTTGAAATCTTCTTGAAAATATATTTGCATTGAGTACTTTGAATTTCTTTTGTATCGGTTAACGATTTCTCTAGAATCTTGAAAATGATCTAGACACAAGCATAGAATGTGGTACATAATACGAGATATTGACAATACTCCACTAACAAATAAGTTTATATGAGAATGAAAAACATAATTTATTCTCACACCAAACATTGTCTATTATAGTAATAGCATACCTATCTTTTTCCAATTTTTTCCATTAAAATTCTCAACTGCTTTACTCAATATATCGTCCTGCATGCAAAAGAAACATTCAGAAAAAAGAACAAGCAAGCAGGCATTACATACATCACTAAGATGCCAAAGGACAAGAGAAAACCTTTTTATCATAAGGAAAATAAACCACAAGAATTTTTGTCACTATTAAACAAGTGGCATGCAATCATAATATCAGCAGTTCAGATTGCTGATGTGTTTAATCATCATCACTAGTCAACATGGTATAGAAAATAAAAGAAAGATTAAACTAATGAATAAGCATATCATTTCTCAAATGTTTGTAGTTCCTAAACATCTAAGAGGTTGCAAGGGCAAAGAATAAGTATGGACATTGAATTTTTAGAAATCATCCAGAAAGCAAAGATGAAGAGTATGACAACAAAGTCAAATAAGCACTGTTACAAGTCATTGAAATTTGGAGGCTCTCGCAATCACTTATAAGTTGTAATCTTCAGAATCACACTAGCAACAATCAGAAAATGCATTTAAGATGATTTATAATAATATAGGTAGGATATTGAATGATGGTTGAATGTATCACTAGAGATAAGGACCCAATAAAAACACTCTCTTAAGAGATAATGATGTTAGACAATAGACATGCTGACATGATATCCATAAAGGATGATAAATAAAAAAAATCCATTATAACATATAGTTCAGAAACACAAATAAGTTGACAACCTAGCTAAAAGTTTCAAGGAAAGTACCACATATATGAAAATTGCAGGCAAATGTGCTATATTTCAGGAAAAAAAAATCGTCAAGTAGAATATTTGTAAGACAAATAAACAATAATATTTAAAAATGTAGCAAATAAGAAACTGTGCTATTTCACCATCAGAATCTTACCTCTTCAGATGTCCACTGTCCTTTGGTTGATCGACGTGTTGGACCAGTAGTCCTCCTAAAATAATTTTGTAAAAAGATAATCAGGTATTTTTCATTTTGTAATTCAAAAGGAAGCTTTTCAACATTGATAGAATCAGGAATTAGCAATTCAAAAAGGAAGCATTTCAACAATGATAGAATCAGAAGTTAAGTAAAGAGGAACTCCAAATGAAAAGGAGGTTCTTGCAAATACAATGAGGACAAAGAAATATGCAAAAGCCAGACGGGAAGTGAATACATACCCATTCAAAGATCTTTGCTTCTGGATTTCATAGCCATTCACATCATGAACAGCGCTGGATGAAGATACTTCACCAGTCTGAACTCTTTTTCCTTTATCACTCACCATTCTTACTTACTAAAGCCTCAACACTGGTTGTCCAATCCAAAATTGGTAGTTGTGATTCTGGATTAACTTCCAAATCATCAGAAAGATATTCCCCAAGCACGGAAACATCAACACGCCGCACAAACCAACGATTCTGCTCAGGGAAATTGAGAATGTGAATTAGTTTCCAAGTGCAAAACATAACATTCAAAGGAGAACTCCCAGATATTCAAGAATGGAGAAAGAAAAGCAAAAAAATGTTTACCAATTTAATCAGAAAATAAAAAAGAAAAACCCATATTAGAGACATGACTACATAAATCGCAAATTGAGAAGTTGAGCTAACAAAATCATATTAAAAATCACGAGATGGCAACCATATTCCAATTCATCCAACATAATCCGAATCAATGCATCCTTCCAAAACCCCAAAAATAGACCCGCAAGAACCGATCCGTTAAAATCACTCAGAAAAAAAAAACGTCGAAACGTAAATTGTGTCAACTCCACCAAGAACTCCCGATTCGAGAGCCTCATCATCCTAAAGAACGAACAGAAACCCTAATCGTGAACGCGTGGAAACCATCCAAACGAAACGAAAAGTAAGACGAGAAGTGACACCTTGCAGACGGAGCAGAAGAACAATGAAGCCGATTAATTTGCTTCAGAATCTTCAGATCTGCGCCAGCCTCCTCCCTTTCTCATCGCACAAGCGAATGAGACTGAGAGATTTGCTTTTAATCGTAGACTTCGGATCACCTTTTTCACTCTCACCTGTTCTTGTCATTTGATCGATTTCGAACCCTACACTTGTACTCTTTCATGGTCAAGATCCTTCATCCACAATTCAAGATGGCATCTCCGCGGTCCGATTTAAAGGCCCATGCGGCCCGCTTCGCAAATTTGAATCCCAACGGTTGCCCACCGGCATAGCCGGTCAATCGGTGGATAACAAACGAATAGCATTCGAAGGAAAACAAGTCAAAATATCATCATTTAAGTAGACCGAAGGTTTTAAGTCGAATTTTCTAATTATTTAAACGTGTGTAGTTAATATTTTTTGTTATATTATTTTGATATCCTGCTATTCATTCTTTTTTTCTTCAACGTTACATATCCTCTAAGTTGTTTGTACTTGAATTTTGATTTTTAACACTTCATCTACTGTTTATTTCTCTTAATATAAATTTTATTAAACTATGAATAATTAAAGTAAAAATATTTTATATGAATAATTAGAGTAAAATATTTTTATATTTTAAATTACCATATATTTATTTAATAATCTTGTTGCCAAGCTCCAACAAATAACATACCGCTTTAAGTTAACAATGACATAACGAATCTTCATGGATGTGACCAAGTAGATGTTGGAAGCTAGATGTAGATTTGATCGCGATTTAAAATAGATGATTTAATGGTTCGTAATTGTCGATTCAATGATTTTGAAAGTCAACTTTTAATTTTAATCGTTTAAGACGATTATGATTCACAATTCAAAATCGTCCGTTCATAATTCGCAACGGTTAAAAATTATTTATTATATTAAAAAATATATAAATTATTAAAAACAAAGGCTTACAATTATTTAAATTACTTACCTATCTTTTAGGATATAGGGATTAAATCATAATCATTGATAAAAAAAATTAATAATATGAATCATTAAAAAAACAAAAATCCTCCACTTCTCTCTCAATAATCAAAATCATCAATCAAACGTTCAAACTTATTTTTACTCTTGCCCTTTAATTTTTAAATTGCACTTGAAAGAAATATTTTTCTAGTATCAAAAAAAAAAATATTAATTAGTTATTAAATAATTAACTATCACATATAAATATCAATTTGTTATAGTTTAATTGGTTAAGATATTTAGTTGTCACCTAAGAGACTAGTTCAAATCTTGATAAATAAATTTTTTTAAATAAATTTTCATTATATATATATATATATATATCATTGAAACTTAACCGGCAATCCGATTAATTGGATCATTGCTCGATAACCAAGTAATTGACCCATCGATCCGATTACAAACCTGGGACAGTCCAAACCAGATCCAACTCGTGGCTGAATCTAGCTAGACACAAGGAGACAACGGGGTTATTGAGAGATGAACATGTTCGAGTAGATGACCCCTTTGTCATGGTGAAGGAAAAGAGTCGCATAGCTCCCGGGACAATGGTGAGATCCGTTAATGAATAATCAAGAAATTTAAGATTTAAATTTAAATTACAATATACTATAAAAAAAATTTAAATTTCTTCCAATAAAAAACGAACCTACAAATATTGATCATTTGAATAAATTTTTATTAACGCTTCTCGATTTATCCTAATAACCGGTAAAAAAACTTCTATGAAACCGAACCGATCACTTTAAATCCGACGTTATCCAACTGATTAATCATATTTTTTAGGAAAAGAGTCGCATAAATGAATCAATTTGTTCAAGTATTTCAACAAGAATCTCATGCTAAGGAAGAGCATGTTCACTAAACTCTAATAATACTGATGTATCAATAGGGATTGCTTTGCAATCGATTGGGCAGAACGAAACAACACAGCTCGATTTCGAGTATGAAGCATAGTTTCTCCCGACATAAAAGAGAATGATATAGGACAGTTCGGTAGAAAAATAAGTACAGTGCAGGGACATACTTTTGCAAACTCTAATGGCTACATGCCGCAATCAGGATAAACACTGACCAGAGAACTGATAAATAGTTCCAACTTTTGTTCACATTCCGTGAGACCAAAGGCTACAGTTAAAGGCTTGATGAATGATCAGTGCGAATGAAGGTCTTGGAGTAGATTGGAATCACAAATTTCATCACAGCGATAGAGTGGATCTTTGAAAGCTTCAACAACTTCTCTAGCAACCAATCACTTGACTCTCAATGCTCACATGAAGTCGTCTTCGAGTTCTTGCAGGGATTTATTAGCAGATGCGATCTGCTTGTTGGATGTCATCTTCTCGGAGACCATCAGACTCTTGTAGCTCCTTACCTCCGCTTGTTTATCCTTTTCAATCCTCTCCAATTCTTCCCTCTTCTTCTGCAAGAACATTAAAACGAGGTAATGCAGAAATCGTTGAAAAAATGGAGAGAAAAACTACATCCAATTGGCCACTTAAAATTTCAAGGGATTTGAAACATTTCTTAGTAATGCTTATGCAGGATAAACAAATTTATAACAGGTAAGAAAATTTGTGGCAAAAATTGAGTAAACTCATGGATAGAGAGAAAGATAGCTAAGACTGATGTTTTGGAAACCAGACAAAAGATCTAACTGACAAAGCTGGCATGTCAATGGTTCAACCAGTCGAACCGGTTGAACTCAATATTCATTAGTCATGCTTATGCAGGATAAGAAAATTTGTAGCAATAATTAAGCTGCCTGATGTATATAATAGAGAAACCAAGCCAAGATCAATGTTTTGGAAACCAGACCAGAGATGGAACCAGCAAAGTTGATGGGTCGATGGTTCAACTAGCCAAACCAGTTGACCCAAAAATAATATAATAAATTATATTTTTATAATATTCATATTTAAATTATATAAAATTTATGTCAAATTATCTTTGAATTGTATAAATTAAGCCTAAAATTTATTATTAACAAAGTGAAAAGAAATTGAATACGTATACAGTATGTCCAGTAGAAAGTTATTTTTTTCAAAAAATAATCTTAAATAGTACAATGACATTTATTCAAAAAACAACAAACCATCGGAGCTAACTACCAATATCATAGCAATTTAACTGATTCCGAAATTAATCCTGGGTTTACCTTTTTACCAGTTTCTTAGCCATACAAATTTTATGGTAAACCTGAATAGATGTTCATCCAGTTCAGAGTTAACTGGTCCGTGTTCGGGTTTAAGAACACTGGCCAACTTGATAATGATGCCTTTGTCCCTAATTATCAATTTCTGAGAGTACATGTATCATTAAACGTGAAAAAAGGAACTCACTTTGTCCCTTGACTGGGCCTTCCTTTCTGCTCTTTCTGCTGCATTGACAGATTCTCTCTCAGCTGCAAACATAGAAAGTTAATTTTCATCTTCAACAAAATACCAGTGAGAAATCCCAAATGGCAAACATAATCACAAAGACAGACAATCATTTAACAAGAGAAATGGTAGAAAAATTTAGACAGTATAAGAGTAAAAGCATCAGACTAGAGACAATAGGAAGACAATACCAAATTATCTTTTCTGTTAAAGATGTCAAAAATTGCATTGCCCTCAACAAACAGGTGATATGTTTTATTTTACCACGAAGGATTTTCATAGTATTCTCCTGTACAAGCTTTAGGGCACAAGTAGGAATTTACGGGTAAAAAAAGTAATAATGACATGAAATTTACCCTGTTCACATACATCTTCTCATCATGGTAATGCAAAAGAGGACATGAAAAAGAGCTCTAACAACATAGGAGAAATATACTAAGGGTCTAGGGGCATCTTTTTATGGCATAACATTACCCTAATTATCATGTAATTTATTAACTTTTAAAAGACAACAGTTGATCCAAGTCGGAGCAAAGAAAGGCTCCAGCCAAACATTTTCCACTAGACATCAAGCTTGAAAGCATGCAATACATTTATTAGAGGTAAGGGAAGGCAAGAGGCCACCCAAATCTCATTAAAGGAGAATATTTAGAGACTTGTATATGTTAGAATTGATTGACTAACCACTTATTCCAAAAGCTCCAGCTTTTAGGAAGGAGATTAGTTTATACACCTATATTTTTAATACTCCCTTTTCATGTACTCCCTTTTCATGCACTTGATTGGCCAAACCCAACACATGAATTACATGAATTAATGTAATAATTATTTTAACACAGCTAAGATTCGAACTTTAGACATCTCTAATACCATGTTAGAGTTGATTGTCTAACCCTTACCATGATTGCAATATAAACTGATGTGGTCTCTTAACTAATAACTAGATCATATAAATTGCAAATATGTCCATTGCTTCCATATATCCACAATAATTGAAGAAACTGCAAATTGTTACCTTTCAAATCTGGCGTCCTTTCCACCTTCGTCTTGTTCAACCTATTAACAATCTCATTTATGCGTTTTTCTACCTTCACCATCTTAACCTGCCAGAATAAACATGGTCAAAGAGACTTCAACAGGGTGATTGTGCATAGAGTGAGTGAGTGAGAGAGAGAGAGAGAGAGGGGTGAGCGTAAGTTGAAGCAAATAATTGAAACAAAATTCAAAAAGATAGAGGTGCACCAGAACATCAAGTAACAAAATTAAAAGAATCTAAAAGGATATTGAGAAGTCCAGAATTAAGTTTAAGATACTTATTTCATAAGATCAGTAGCTGGCCCAAGCAAACTAAGATGCTTAATTCAAGCAATATTTTAAAACATATATGCACCTCAGCAAACCAGAAAAATGCATAATCATAGATTTCCAGAAATTAATATTCAATATTACATGCAATCAAGTACAACGACACAGATAAACAAAGCATCATACTTCCTCAACTCTCAAAGCTTGTATGAACTAATTAAAGCTAGAACACCTATATACAAAGTAAGGAAATGATATGTACAAACAATAAATCAACGAAAATATATTTAATCAATGTGAATGGTATTAGATAATATCTCGGATCTCTATAACATTGTATAAATCCAATAGACTTACATTAAATCTCATTTCATTTCAATTTACAGAAAACTCATTAAGGTTGTATGCTGACCACGGCGGAAGATTACATCACAAACTAGTACATCCAAATGCCCATGGAATAAAAGTAAGCAGAATAAATACCAGGTAGGAAAGTGTAACTTTTACACTGATCATTTCAGATGAAACTTTGTAAATGAAGAACACTGAATTTTCAGCAAGTCCACATATGTATATATTGAAAAAGATGCAGTGATCAAGTGTCCAATATGTATATTTACCATCTTAGGATTGTGAAAACCAACTTGACCAACATCCATAGAAGAGGTTTTCTTCAAATTATACCATGGAGTATAAACAACATCGACATTATTCATCTTATTGCCTGCAGAAAAATACACAGGATTACATAATAAAATGTACCAGGACTTGCTGCATGTGTAAGATAATAAAGACTAGATAAGGATAAAAAGGGCAGGGAAATTAAAATATTGAACAAACACAACATATTTTTATGTAATTGAACATAAAAAAGGAAAGCAAATGTTCTCTTTTTTACGTTTATTTTTCATTTACCTTGGATTGAATTAGCTTTAACAAGCTGGATACAGTCTTCCAACAAACCTTCACTTATATCATCAATAGTTTGGGCCTTGTTCAATCTCAAATAAACATGTGCAGAAGACATTTTGTCCACGTGAAACCTGCACTCATAACAACCATCATTAAGCATGGCATATTCTTGCAGAAACCTTAATTCCTTGGAAAGATGGTCAAAATGAACAATTCTATCCTAGCACTATAAAAGACAGTACAAGACTACGATGCCTTTGTCATCCTTCAAAGAATCATCTAATTCAATTCTTCATTTTGATAAAGCCACAAATTCTCTTAAATTATATCACTGGAAAGAATTGATGCTATAAAAGTTATTTCCAGAAATGAATTACCATGCAGACAAAGGATCAAATGTATAATAGCAATTAGACAACAAGAGGCTGGACAAAAAATGACCACGGACATGAACTTGCAATTGTCTACGAATCAGCAAAAAAGAATCAAATTTGACAGGAAGACAACATATAGATAAACACAGAATCATTAACTACGAGATAAAGTAACCATCTTTACTGAGAAAAAAAAAATTAATTACCATATATCTTCGGGGAACCCATACTTGATGAGCTCCTCGTTCTCGTGCTTGTCCAATCCCATGAAGATGGTGTAGTCCCCCACATCCGGCCGGGCCTTGAAGTAGAAAACCATCTTTGTCTCTAGCTCCCGATCGTCTTTGCCTGCCACAAAGAAAAACAGAGATTTGAAATACGGTGCGAGGCCTAGGGTTTCCGGGAGTCGAGGGACAGAGATTTATCACCTCCGGGGTCGTGTAGGCGAATCGAATTCGACCAAGGGTGGACCAGGGCGACGCAATCAGTCGGGAATAGGGTTTCGTCGGGACTTGGGGATGAGGCGGAATTGGGAGGAATTTGTTCTTCCCTATCGATAAGATTCAACACAACACATACACGGCGCGACTCAACCGAATATAAAATAGAAAAGAATCGAAGATTGTCAGGCCCAAAACAAGAAGGATGTTTTCTATTAATTTATAAAAAAATATTTTGGCAGGTGAAGGAAGGAAGCTACGACCTCCAGAGTCACGCCATTGGATGCTTGGCGGGTCCCGGGGTAGTTGAGAGCATATGTGGATCCAACATCATCAAGTTAATCTCTTTTTCCTTTTTTAATATTTTTCAATGAATAATTATTATAACCGCATTATTTTAGCGGGATTAATACGAATCTTATGCTTTTCTTAAATACGCAATCTCAAGAATATATATATATATAAAAGATTTTGATGATCTATATTATAATTATATATACTCGTTGAGATGATATAATTTTGATCACTGATTATATTATATATATTTTGATCATTGATGTATAAATGATCATTTCAGTAAATATTCATAATTGTATAAAATAAGATGTACAAGTTAATAAT
>JBBUKS010340867.1:0-19993 GCA_038050645.1 Hedychium gardnerianum
TGAATGTATAATTAATCTCCATTAATCATCTTTAATGGGTTCGATTTTAGTATATTAGATTAACCATTAACCCAATACCATAATCATTAACCAAATAAATCTAATCATCTCATAATTGACTCTTAGGGCTAATACTAACAATTTGGACTTTTGTTCCTTAGATTTTCATCATTCCATTTCTTTGCACCTATCAATGTTTACATAGAAATAGAATTGAAAACTAATTTCTTAAAACAAGTTTTAAGAAATTGTTGAGCCATGAAATGAATATTGCAGAAAATATTTTGTGTAAACAAAGGCAAGTTATAAAACTAAATAGAACTTCAAATTGTCCCATTAATCTTGAGTCTGCATCTGCTGCTTTAGAATGCAATTCTTCCATTCAAAACATTGTTTGCCTAGTTGACACTAATTTAACAAGCTTACCCAGACATCAATGAACTTGCTTATAACTCTAAGGCTTCTGACTTTTTCTCTCTCTTTTGTCGATCTGCCTCAAGAATGTTTACTAATCCTCAATCTTTTTGCTTCATTTGAGAAGAAATTATTGTAAGTGGATAAAGCCAGTATTTCCTTCTGTGATAGGACTTGTTTGTTAACCATCGAATGCAGTATGTATTCTTTATTTCCTTTTGGCATATTTAACTTTTAGATAATGCCTCCTATACGACCTTCTCCAAAGTTAGATAATGCCTCTTATACAACAATTGGTAGCTTGGCAGCATATGCAGGAAAATAAGAACTAAACTTATGCAACTTTAGTAGCTACCGAAAGGTAGCAACTCATATTGACAGACCTAAAACACACACCTGTTACCAGTCATTTGGCAATTATTTATATCTTAATTCACTGCTCTAACAACTTAAGAGATCAATGTTTCAACAGAGAAATGTTGTATATGTTCTAGCTAGTTGTTGCAACTTGCAAGAAGTGCCTTGGACAGTTTTTGACGATGAATAACAGCATAGTGACAGACACACAAGAAAGAAAAAAATACTATCAAATTCAGAAAAAAGAAATTCACCTTCTTCTTCAACTATGAATCTTCATCCAACACTATCTCTTTTTTGTAGCGCGTTACACAATATCCATATTCAATACCACCATTTTGTTTTAGATTATCCTAATGAAATTGAAAAGGGAAAGCTATTAGTCACAATTCAAATAATAAGAACTATCCATTGATGCCTAAATACATAATCACAATACATACCATCAATTGTGTAAAATCTGATCCTTTTGAAATATCTCTCGAGGAATTTTACATCTTGACCCTACTACATTGTAAAATATATGAAGTACAATTCACAAACATAGAAAAATGAAAGAAAAGAAAAAAAAAATCCAACCTCAAATAGGAGCTTGGAGAATGGAGATCAAAGATTGTCGATGTCAGACTGGATTCGAGCTTGGAGATCAAGGATTGTCGGATTGTTGCCTACTGGACTGTTGGTCTCTCGGGAGAGTTTCTCTGCAAGCAATTCGAAGGCGACGATGGCAATGGTGATGGCGAGGCTGCGGATGGGGTAGGGATAGGGTTTTACGGAAAAAGTAAATATATTAAAATGTTGCAAGAGGTTAGAAACCTCATACATACTATTACAATCACTCATCTCAAGCTAAACACATGATCTAAAATCTAAAACATCACTCTAAGTCCCCCTAACCGTGGGGAACCCATCACAAAACATGTCGTCTACACATCCTCACAATCAAGAAACATAAGTAAGCATTATAAGCATTACAAGCACACTTTTATGAGAGAGAGAGAGAGAACCAAGAATGATCGCCACCGTGATTCCCAATTGGGCAAGGTGCTGCAGATTAGAAAAAAAGAGGCATTCGTGAAGTGTGTCAGGAAAAAAGAGTCCTTAGGGTTTAAGCAAAATAGGTTCAACCTAAGGGATCGGGTGGAAAAACCCTTCAGCAAAAAAGGGATCGGGTACAAAAGTATTAACTAGTTCAACCTATAACTGAAGGGAAAAATATTTTAACTAGTTCAAACTTATTACTTCAGCACTTATCAATTATAAAAAAAATCTGTGACTTATTACTTCATCGAATAAATATTACAAAGTTAATATCACTTAAAATTAGAAGTGAAGCCCGCATTTTTTAACATATGAAGTCTAAAATAATATTTACTAAGTCAGTTTTATAACCGAAGTTTATTACCATATATATGGGTCGTAGTTGATTACCTTCCATCGGTACTTTTAACTATAGAATTATTCCTTTGTCGGAAATATCCGACGGAATTTGTATTCCGTCAGAAATATTCGTCTACAACCCAATAAATTATGACTTCTCAATTTAGTCGTTATTCCATCGGTAGTTCCAATCATCGATGAAATTCTGATGGAAAATTATGTCAATAGAAGTGTGTTTTTTTGTATATATATATATTATTTAATAATTAATAATCGCCGAATTAATTAGTGACGAAGTCTATCACCTAAATTCTACTAGCGATTATTGTTGATCAAACAGATAGTTGCAATTTGGGATAGAATAGTTGGCATGACAAGTGTGAATATATCAACATCTCAACTCCTCACAAGTTGGAACATTGGTTTAGACTTTGACATTGCAAAGGCCTATGATTGCTACAAACCAAAGAGTAGAAATATGTTATATTGGAAGGTGATTTAGAGACCTTGGATGTTGCCGAAGCATTCATTCATATTGAGGTTAGGGGCAAAGGGTAAACTTCTAACTCAGGGCGCATCACTTTTCAAGAGAACTTATCTCTATGAGCTTTGCCACACGAAAATGAAAACTTTGGAATACTTATTTTTCAAATGTGAGACCAGCAGCTTTGTACATGGGAGCATATCAAAGGTTGGATGGGTATCATACATGAAATGAGAACTTTAAACAGTGCACTAAAGTGGCTACAGTGAGAAGCTCGAGGGACAAGAAATCGAGCGAAAAAGGTGGCACTAGCTTGCACAGTGAATCAACTATGGAGCATCCGCGATCAAAAGATATTTGAAGACGCGTATACATTTCCTATTTGCATGATGCATATGATTAAAGCGCAAATGTACAAGATATTATTTGTATTATATCCTAATATTCAGATGATATTTGGATAAAGGATAATAGAAGATGATATGAAAAGAATGTAATTTGTTGATGTGGTAATGACAAACTACGAGCTCTCTTAGGGTGATGATTTGTAATACTACTGACTAAATCTAGTAGGATATGTATTTTAATTTGACCAATGAATTTATGTTTACTGATAAAAAGCATTCGTTGGTTTGTACACTATTATATATATGGTGTTAGACAAATCGGATTGCTTGCGATTTGGTTTGACCTGACATGATCTACTAAAAAATGAACCACATCATTCTAAGTTTGGCTTAGACTACTTGCTGAGTTGGGCGGTAGTGACTGGGACCATGTGTTATGTTGGGGCAAGCATGGCTTGATCTTAGGTTGTGTTAGGCATGCCACTCGAGCCAAATCAAACCCATAACAGGAGGAAAATTAAGGAACTACATTTCTAACATTTAAAAACCTTAAAAAGATTAAAATGCCCTATATTTCATATAAAAATGGTTAGTTTGAGGGTATTTTAATCAACTTTGGACTAAATTTACCAAATCACCCTTAGAGGATTTTTTTTAAAAAAAAAAATTACGTTATGAATATCCTAAATTTCACCTCTATAATTACATTCTCTCTCTTTTTCATTGATCTCTTTATTTTTATTATTTGATTATTTATTTTATAATAATCTCTCTTTTTAATCCTCATAATTCCTCACATGCATGAGTATAGCTAGTATCATTATTAGTACAATCAACCTCTAATTAAGATTGATTAAGTTCGAATTGATTTGAATTAAGTTTTAATATTTGATCAATATATGTATTGATGAGAGTAAAATGTAAGTAAAAAGAAAAATTATTGGTGCAATCGACCTCAAGTCAAGGATGGACTAAAATTGATTTAGAATTCGATGGTTGAGCAAGAAGTCCAAGTGAGTCATGGTTGACCAGATATTTGACGGTTAAAAGTTTAACAAGGAGTTGACAAGAGCAAAGTCTAAGTGGGTTATAAAAGACTGAACACTTGGCATGAGGAAAGTGAAGCCCAAGTGGATAATGATGGATCGGACACTTGGAATGTGTGGTAAAGTCCTAATAGTTCGTGGAGAACTGGATGTTATGCATGATTAGAGAAGTTCAAACAGATGAAGGAGGACTGAATGTTTGGTAATGGTGAAGTCTTAGCAAGTCAAGGTTGACCGGATGCTAGGCATGAGATAAGATATCCAAACAAGTCAAAGAGGATTGGATGTTTGACAATGGTGAAGTCTTGATATTGGTAAAGTCCCGACAGACCAAGGTTGACTAGATGCTTAAAAAGTGAGAATTCAAGTTTGGTGAGAGTGAAACAGTCAGTTAACTGATTAGGTTTATCAGTTAACTGATTCATGAGTTGGTACTCCAGAAACCACTCAACCTCGGGTTGCTTGGGCCCTCGACTCGGGAGTCAGTACTCGGGAATTAGACTCGGAGTGCTTAAGCGTGTGCAAGTGACTAGGGAGTCGGTACTCCAGAACCCACTCAAACTCAGGCTGCTTAAGCGCGCACACGTCACTCTAAGTCGGTACTCGGGAATCCACTCAAACTCAGGCTGCTTGGGGGTATACACATTGTTAGTGTAGTGAAAGTGCTAAGGGTTGCTAGAGGGAGTGAATAGTAGTGCACCTGCAAATAAAAGATTTCTTTCTCTTACTAATTGCTTAACAAGATCACACACATATACATAAAATAATAAAACATAAAGACAAGGACGCAATGATTTACTTGGTTCACAACCCCCAGGGCCCATGATTACTACGTCTAAAGTCTGAGCACAAAAATGTCTATTCACTATATTTCTCCTCTTTAGTAAGGTGCCGAAGGTGGAGAAATCTCTTACATAGATTATAAGTACAAGATAAAAAAAAACAGAACTTGTATATTTTATCATGGTTGTATGTGATAAAGAACATGAACTCCTCGTCTCCTTTTATAGCCTCTGGTTGAATGCTGATGTGGCATGTATAGTCAATGGGAAAGCCTTGTTCGTTCGACCGAAAACTATTGACATGGTAAGTCAATCTCATCCACGAGACAATCTTCGCTTATCTTGTTGCTGACATGGCATCCTTCCAGTCGCCCAAACTCCCTTCAAGTCAATTGGAACCCGATCATCTCGGATCACTACTCTGGATCGCTTGCCACGTAACATTTGATCACTTGATCCCATATTTCAATCGCCCGATGCCACTTACATAGATATGCACTACTGGATCAACTTCTACGTGGCTTCCGATCACTCGATTATATGTTTGGTTGCCTGATCTAAATACAACAATTACCTGCCAAAGAGATAATGATAATCACTATTTAGAGGTTAATTGAAAGATCCGGTTGATCGAAACTCTTATTTCGATCATCAAAACTCCTGACTCAATCAACCAAGCTTGAGTTTGCTAGAACTTTCCTTTGTCAAGCATCTAGTCCTCTTTAACTTGTTCAAACTTCTCTCTTGTTAGACATCTAGTCGATCTTGACATATTTAAACTTTCCTCTTATCTAACATTTCGTTCTCTCAACTAATTCTTGTGTTAGATGTATGTTATCTGTAATATTTCTCCCTTCTATGAAGCCAACTTATTCTGAGTCAATAATGGAATCTAATTTGTTAGTCTGTTGGCAATAATTTTATATACAAGGCATTGCAACAAGCAATATAATGAGTCTAAAGTCCTTTACTATTTGTGTTTGAATGAATTCTACAAAAAGTGAAATTCATCATTCTGATGGTCTCGTACTATTGAGAGAGAGTAAATCAGAAAATTAAAATAAATCATATGTAAAAAAATATTTTCATCAGCTTAGTTGGAAATTGACTTTTGCCCACTTTTACAAATTAATTTATCACGTAGTAACCAATTCAATTATACTTGGGGGGTGTTTGTGCATGAATGAAGTCCTTTACTGTTTGTGCATGACTATGCTTGGGAACTAGTACCAATCTCCACGTGATTAATTTATTTCAGTAGCTTAGCCGATGCAAAGAATTCCAAAACCGCATCAAATAAATGAGAACCAACAATATCCCCCCATGCTTGCTTTAAAAAACAAAAAGAATACGCATCCAAAAATGGGAAATTTTCATTCCTATGTTGGAAACTACTTATTTGATCTCCTCTTTGATCACATTTCTACCGATGTGTTCTTCCAGCTGAAGTCTAATAAATGAACAAAGGTCTAGAGATTAAAATGCGTATAACTATATCATTAAAAGTGATTTAAGCTTATAATTTTCGTCCAAAATATATTTGAATTCAATATGATATACAAAGATTGCTTGGTCCTTGGCTCCTCTGTTCATGAAATCAGCTCAAGACTTCCATGTCTACTTCGCTTCGTCTTCATGCTCTGCTCCACACACATCATTGTTCCTTAACAACCACAGCCACCAAATCAAAATGGATAAACGACACTAGAACAGAACACACTTCACTAAATCTCTTCTCCTCAAACTGATTTAAAATTAACAGTTCGGCATTGGCAAGTTGCGTGAAGCTTTACAGGCTTTCCGCAAGGTAGTCATTGGAATATTCATCACCAGTCTACATGCACAAAGCACGCCTGCTTTGCACTCTCCTCTCCAGTCAATTTCATACACAGTGCCCAGGAGAATCCCCTGCCTGTTCTAAAGAGGCCAAACAAATGTCATCTCAATCGCATATATATTTACTGTTCATCGACCACTCGACATATATAATGCCCTGACTGATGCAAGAGACAGGCTACTGCTACAGTTGGCGATTTAGACTAACTGGATCGACATGAATATACTTTAAACTAATTAACAATGTTATTAGCCCTAATTTTGAATCAAAAAGTGAGAACCCAGTAGGAGTAGGACCATATAATGAAAGAGATGGTTATAGGAATCTATCTATTAGTACCATTTAGAATAGTTATCAACCTTTCCGCCATGCCATTTGAGCTCCTTTTTCTTAAACAAAAGATAATCGATCGCATGCCTCATGGGAATAACTCCTCCAAAGTAGTTCTTTTCATGTGCATGATGAAAGCAGCTAGTACTCGATCAAGAATTGATACTCAAGCCCACTAGGATAAGATGTCGTAATTAGACCTTTCAATAATAGATCAGACATTTAGAATTTGAGATTCAACTACGATGTATTATAAATAATTTTTTTTTAATAGATAGTGAATGCTGGTTATTAGGATAAGCTTCCACGTACGCTTCTCCGATTTACCTTGATGATTGATGAAAAAGAGCTCAGGTTAATCATCCCTAAGATTAATCAGGCCGAATGTTTAAATATCTAATGTAAATTAAAAAAATTGAAAAAGGAAAAAAAAAATCAGTCCACATGAAGTAGAAGTAGCAGCAGAGGTGTGGGTGATCATGAGAATATTGCGGTGGAAGTGGGTAGTTCGTAAAGTGAGAATGACACACAAGGCAGGCATCAACACAAAAGAATAAATGGACTGTTTACCAATGCATGGGGATATAATAAAATTTGACTTGTATCGATTGAGGCAAACAAGTTGTCCCTTAAAGCAGGGAAACCACTTAACCTAAACACAAAACCTGGGAGTGGAACCATAGTGGATCCATTTTATCCCATAAAGCTGCTGGGCGCCTCATCATGTTATAGATAGT
Organism: Hedychium gardnerianum; assembly: GCA_038050645.1. Classification (NCBI taxonomy): domain Eukaryota; kingdom Viridiplantae; phylum Streptophyta; class Magnoliopsida; order Zingiberales; family Zingiberaceae; genus Hedychium; species Hedychium gardnerianum. Next base: position 7,715 of record JBBUKS010340867.1, read on the forward strand.
TGAGGTGGGGGCATGCGGAGGTGAAGCCTTAACTGAGCACAGGGCAGGCGAGTGAATTGTTGAAGGGAACACACAGTGGAAAGTAAATACTGCATGGCAGTGTAATAAGTTGAGGTGAAGCAAAGGTGAAGAAAGATTGAAACTTGTGATGTACTTTGTGTCGATGCTTGAAGGGGTTGCTAGTGTGGTCGTGTCTGGTCCCGAGCCGAGCCTCTTTTTCTGATGTGTTTGGTCTCTTCCTTCCTCTCTAATCAGAGAGAGGCAGGAAGGGTGTGTATGGACCTAATTCTGCTCTTGGGGTTTTTTTTTTTTTTTAATAAAAGAGAATGGATGCTTTTTCAGTGCAGTCTCCTTCTGCTAAAGCAATTTTCTTGATCATAAAATGCTTTTGAAATGTGGTGCAGTTGCTTTTTCCATGGTTATGGAGATGAGTTAGAAGTGATATAGTCAATGAGTTCTGACGTTTTGAACTTTGATCTCATTGGAATTTTGTTAGTTAACATCGTATATTTAATTTGTTGGACCGATTAATCTTTAAATGATCGATCTAATTCATAAAAAAAAGTTATCGATCATTAAAATAAATTACTCGTGATGAATGACCCAATAATCCATCATCCTAGATTTCTGATGCAAGAAAATGTCTCGTAATATGTTATAGTTAAGAATATTCTCTAAGAAATTATATGAATATTTTATCACTGTACTGATCTAATTGGAACTTGGATTATGTCTAGGAGGAGCTAATTAAATAAATCAGGAGCATGCATCTCTGATCTTTTCCAACACCATCAGAGGTGGCCGAACGCACTCGTGCGTGCTTTTGATCATTCATCTCCTCCTTCCCCTCCATCGCCATCATCATCGGTGCTAGCTAGTGTCTGTAAGTTCCACGCTAGCTTTAACTGTTTACCGAGCCCCGCAGTTATATATACCCCGCTCGCTCACCCTCCACTTCTTCATCCATCCATCCAGCGACTCACTACTAGTCTCATCTCAAGTGTTTGGCGATGGCGGAGCTCGGCGGAGGGAAGAGGGTCTGCGGCATGCCGGAGAAGGTGCAGCTGCACGTCTCCATGCTCGCGCTGCAGTTTGGCTACGCCGGTTTCCACGTCGTCTCCCGGGCGGCGCTCAACATGGGGATCAGCAAAGTCGTCTTCCCGGTCTACCGCAACATCATCGCCTTGATCCTCCTCGTCCCCTTCGCCTATTTCCTCGAGAAGTGATTAACTTCTTCGATTTGAAGAGCATTGATCGACGAAACCTTCGTATATATATATATATGCTTTTGTAATTAATTAACCTTGTCGTGGATTAATTAATGCAGGAAGGATAGGCCGCCCATAACTCTCTCTTTCCTCACCCAGTTCTTCCTCCTCGCTCTGTGCGGGTAAGTTCCCACTTTTGCGTCCTACTCGTTCAGAAAGTTGATTCAACTTGACGCTGATCGATAGAATTCATGGAATCAGTATAACGGCGAACCAGGGATTTTACTTGCTTGGCCTTGATAACACTTCTCCCACCTTCGCCTCCGCCATTCAGAACTCTGTTCCGGCCATTACCTTCGCCATGGCCGCCGCCCTCAGGCAATTAATTATTTTAACTACTTAGTTCATCCCCAGCTCGATGCGTTCGTGTGTAAAGTTTTGATCTTTTGCTTCAACAATGAAGAATCGAGAAGGTGCAGCTCCACCGGCGAGATGGCATCGCGAAGGTGGCCGGAACGCTCGCGTGCGTCGGCGGCGCCACCATCATCACGCTTTACAAAGGGCCGTCCATATTCAGTCCCGAGACGCTGAACTCAGCAGCGCCGCCGGCCATGGCGGAGGGGAAGAACTGGACCCTCGGCTGCGTCTACCTCATCGGCCACTGCTTGTCGTGGTCGGGGTGGCTCGTGCTCCAGAAGCCGGTGCTGATGAAGTACCCCGCCAGGCTCTCCGTCACCTCCTACACCTGCTTCTTCGGCGTCATCCAGTTCCTCATCATCGCCGCCTTCATCGAGCACGACGCCGACGCTTGGGCCTTCCACTCCGGCGGCGAGCTCTTCACCATCCTATACGCCGTAAGCATGCATGCGACTAACTAACAACCCATAATCAACCGATACACAAGAAGATCTCAAACACGGATTACGTGCAGGGATTTGTTGCATCTGGAATCGCCTTCGCTGTCCAAACATGGTGCATCGACAGGGGAGGTCCTGTGTTTGTGGCCGTGTACCAGCCAGTTCAAACTCTGGTGGTTGCAATCATGGCCTCGATCGCGTTAGGGGAGCAATTCTACCTCGGCGGGTATTAATATCAATTTTCCTTCTCTCCATCAAAGCAATAAACATTGCATTAATTGCAAGCACCTGCTAAAGTTGTTCTTTAATTGGCTTCCTTTTTCATGGATTCGTGTAGCATCATTGGAGCCATCTTTATCATTGCTGGCCTCTACCTGGTGCTGTGGGGCAAGAGCGAGGAGAGAACCTTTGCGACTAAGGAGGCATCCACTATCTCTTCTGGTCGAGAGCATGATGGCATTAGACCAACAACTGCCTCCCTCATCAAAGCTTCTTCCAACCTCACTCAGTCACTGTTGCCCTCATCCACCTCTGAGACTGTTTGATCTGTTCTGTAAGATTGCCTAGGTTTTCTAAGATTCCTGATGGAGATCTCATGAGAAATATGTAACTGCTTGTTTTGCTGTTTAAAGAAGCTATGAAGTGTGGTTTTGGTTTGCTTGAATTAAGCTCGTATTGTTGCATCAATACAACTGCAAAATGACAAAGAGAACAAGGCATATTGCAGTTGTATGTACTCAATATTGTTGCTATGGACATGACACTGTAGTGGATTTCTTCCCTATCATCTCGACTGTGGTTCACTGCAACTAGACCTACATGTTTTACCTTTTTCTTGCTTGAATCTTTTGACCTAATCATAAACTAACAATCACTTTCTTACCAGTGGCCTGAGCACAAACCCAGCTGTCTTTAGCTCTTTGGCTTCTCATAATCTCTCTCTTTCGTACTTGTCACTTTACTGAATTATTTTCAAGGACCAAAACACCTCTAGATCTAGTGACCATTGTGTCTGAAAAATATTTTTAGGTCATTTGGGCTGTTGCTAGTGGGGTGCGGAAACAAACAAAGGGAACCGGTTCGATGTTTCCAGATGAAGTGATGGACCAAAAGCTACATACAAGCTGCTTGACAATTGTCAGCTTCCAGAAATGAAATAAGTGAATGTAGCATTCATTTGATACCTTTTCTTTTAAGTATGTTTATGTATTCATGCACTAGAAGACACATTAGAATTGACAGTTATAAAATTTCAGATATTCATATTTGACAGGGTTGTCTTCTGTAGAGCCCTGTGTCACATTTATTCCATACATGTCTACTACTTGTAGGGCAGTAGAAGGGTAAGAGAACAAGATGAACCAGATGCATCATGGAGTTTCTTGTGGTGTGGTAGTTTCTATGGCAATTATGAAAAAAAAGTTCGTGTTGAATGATAGTTGTCAAGTATAATGATAATGTGTGTTTGTTTTTTTTTGTATCACATTAGCGATCTACTAGAATATGTATTGTTTGTCAACCCAATGAGGTAGATGCTCAATATGTTGTCTTAAATTCTACCTTCTAAAAATTTAAATTTGGTATTTAAAGCAATTCCCTTCTAATGCAACATTTATCATATGAGTAGAAGAATGCAAAGACCAAACTAAAGGGCACCTTTTGCTTTGATACATCAATAGTAACAATGTCTTAGGCCTTAATTATATCGTGCATTACCCTAGGCCATAACCCTTTTCCCTAAAGGACCATACATGCCCATTAAAAGCACAAAACATTCTTTTAAAAATCTACGTTTGGATTTAGACCTAAATGACGATTGCTCCTATAAGGGTTCTTTTTTCTCCCCTTTCTATATCTTTCTCAGGAATGGTGATGAGATTAATTCTGATCTTTCCATCCTTGCTTAGGCCCTTCTTCTTATGTGATCGACACTCTAAATAATTTATTTATTTTTGAATGTTTTATGAAGTTCTTGTCATCCTTAGATGATCACTATTTCTTAATTATTCACCTAATTTAAAGCCTTAGAAGCATTGCTCTCAAGATATGAGAATCTACCCACCGATACAACTTACAAAGATCACATGCTTTTTAGATTTGTCTCCTAAAACAATTAGAATGGATAAAAAATTTCACCACTCAAAAAAATTCATACTCTCTTCGAATTTCTTTGTTTCCACCAACTTTACGAACGAACACCGTAATGCATCCACTAGCTTCGAAATGCTCACGAGGTGAAAGCTCAGAGTCAAATTGCTATCTCTACCTTCACATTAGCATGTTAGGCTATGTCGAGCCAATGGTGCATTTGGCCTAGGTGGCCTAATCCTAGTGAAAGGTTGTTAGGCCTTGCTTCAACATCTCGCGAAAATTGAAAAACGAAGGGTCGCCTCAACTTTAAGATATGGGGAAGATATGACCATGTTATCATGAAAGATTTGATGAATGAGACTTTAAGTGGTGCTACATTTGGTGACTTCCTAACCATATATACCAAATGCCATATGAGATATCTCCCTAACATGGCAAATTGCTTGTGGAAGAAAACTAGGAGTGGACATATAACCTCCATTTCACAATTTCAATCATCGTTTGGTATCGTCATTGGCAAATGGCTAACAGATCATAGCACCGCCAATGGTTAGTCGGAGCACAACCAATATAAGTCATTCAATAGGAGCACCAATTATATTCGATTGGTCAATTGGAGCAATGTGGTCGACCAATTTGTCTAACAATTGACCCTGTGATCTTATTGATTGATCAAACTTCACAGCAAATTAGACTTGAGCTGAGTAGATATTCATCAACTCATGATTTTAGTTGCTAGACCTTAGCCATTTAGCTAATAATCAACATAAAAAGTCTCATTAGTGTGAGATAAAAAAAAAATCTCCATTGAAGGAATAGACAAATATTATTGACCTTTATCAAATTCACTTTTATCAAATATAAATTAGAGAAGTTATAGTAGGTGAAAATTAATTACTCGAAAAACAATTTACATTTTAAGAACAAATTGTTTAGAAATTTTGTGAACTTATTATCGTCATTAAAAAAAAAATCATTAGACAATTCAAGTTGAAAATTTATCATAAAATAGTTGATATTTCAATTTCTGAATTTAAAAAAACTTATTTTAATCTCGAAGAGTGAGTGAGAGTGAGATTATCGAACTCTTAGAAACATTCTATTGGTAAAATTATTTTTTTCTTAAATAAATTAGAAACTATAAATTGATGTGAAATATAAAAGAACAAATTTTGAGAAGAAAGTATACATAAATTTGATGTCATTATTCTATCAAGTAAAATTAATAGAAATATATACTAGTAATGTTATGCAAACAAACATAAATATAAAAAAGGATAAAAGTAATTTAATGTGGTTCAAAATATGAAGGAATCCAACCCTTAAATATAAAAAGGAAACACAATAAAAGAATAAAAAAAATAATGTTCAAGCCTTGTATAGGAGATCTCACCTCGTGCCCTTATAAATTACTCTCTAAACGCTCCTTAACACAAGAGATAGCTTTCTTATGTATTTGTCTCTCAATCTTTCACATTTTCCACATGCTCCCAAGGTGTCTTGGTGAGAAATTTCTCTACCTGTCACTATATAAAATCACATTAAAAAAATTTAACATGTTAAAATCCATATTAAAAAATTATTTAGCAGTTGAGACATAATCAATAAAAAAAATAATTAATCAGATCGGATAACATTAAATCTGAGATGATCGATCCGATCCCACGAAAATTTTCCACCGACCACACGAAAGTGTTAAACCAACAAAAGTTATATATAGAGAGAGAGGATAGTGAAAATTATGACTGTTAATGCACTCCATTGAAAATGTGGCATATCCCTTCAATTACCCCATGACGTTATGTCTCTTATTCTTTTCCCTTCAATTACCCTATGACGTTATGTCCCTTATTCTTTTCCTCTCCCATTCCCATTCACTCGACACCTGATACGGTCTAATTTGGTCATAATTGGCAAGGCCCCTCTCTGATGCTTAAGAAACTTCAAAGAATTGTAAACTTAAATCTAAAAAGGTGTCAAAAATAAAAATTCAAATGCCTCGTCTTAGACTACTGTACATTTTTATCTCTCAGCCTTAGGGTAACTGCCCCTTGCAATAATCTTCATATCATAATTAAAGTAAACCACCGTGCCGTAATTGCTTCCCACAAATCGTGGCACACTACATTTTTTTTTTCTTCCCACAAGTCGTGGCACACTATATTTTTGAGAAAGAAGGACGTCAAACAAAACTTGATTAATAACAATAAAATAAAATAAATTTTATTTAAATATAAATAATAATAAATAAAAGATAAAATCCAATAATATAAAATATATATATATAATATTTGACCCTCTTAACTCACTCATCGCGTCAAACCATAAATTAGCCTACTCGACTTCTCACACTGAGTCACCACCATTAATGGCCAAAGAAACTTCCTTCCTCTCCTCTCGCTGAGTAACAGTCGACGTTGGCGCAACTATTGAATGACTCCACTCATCCAATCTATTCTCTCGAAGCCTAAATACATCTAAAGTGTCATGTTGAACCCTAGACATCCATGCCCAAACTTCATCCCCTTGAACCTAACCCAACAAAGCATCCATTCGGTCCAACCAACCAACATTAATGCAAGGTGAGATCCCTCCCTCTCCCCCAAAACTGTTACATCCAAGTCACTTGGGCTTGGCGGCTCTATTTTATCCCTGAGAAAGCCATGAAGCAACGCCATAATAAAACCTCTTCCCACTCCCTCCCTCTTGATCCATCAAGACCACCCCCATCGTCCCAGTTTCTCCACAAGCTTACTGATTAAGGTTCACTGACGCCATGAGCATGCACTCTCACAAACTACTGCTCCAACCATCTCGAGTCATCCTCCTTCCTGTTTGCTATCTAGCTGCAACACCAAATTAATCTGACTGACAGCAGAAAACACACGCCGTAGTGAAGAGCATATTGGTACGAGTTCTTACGCTCTGTTGGCTTCTTCAGGAATTTGCCATAAAATTCATGACCCGTAGTGAAAGCGAATGAACTACTGACTGAGATCACCAAAACTTGGGAATTGAGTTTCACATAAAATTAAAAATAAAAATAAAAAATCGATCTTGAGGAGCACAATTTGATGAAGATTCAGGTGATAAACACTGACCTGACCAGGCTTATCTCGAGAGCAGTGTGGGTTCAGGAAGTGGTGCGACAAGTGTTGATGCCGTCCTTGCAGTCGCTGGTGAGATCGTTGAAGGTCTCCAGTTGCTTCTTCCCCCTCAGGAACACCTCTGTGTCCACCTCCCCCCTCATGTACCCATCGAACTCCACCGGAATCCCATTGTTCAGCTTCTTCGTCTCCTCGTACCACTCGCTGTTTTCCACCCACAACTCCTTGAAATCCTCAAGAAAGTGAGTGTTGTACTTCTCCTTCAGCGGGTCGAAGAAAGAGGCGTCAGGCTCGTCGGTGGCGATGTACAGTTGCCGGCCCTCCTCAATCTTGTCCTCCAGAGTCGACAGAAGGGACTCCGGCGAGGTGTCCGTTGCCAAATTCGGCCACAGCTGCGTGTTCCGCGCCTTCTCCCCCCTCACAACGTGGACGGCATCGAAATCCCATTTCAGCTTGGAAGCGATGCCGGAGACGATGTCCATTAGACGGCGAGATTTCCAGATCAGATGCCATGGCCGCTGGATCACCGCCTCTGTCTCCCCCTCGCATACCCTGTACCAGTAGTTGTCCGGCTCGACGGCCCCAAACTTGCGCATGATGAGATGGTGCTTCAGCTTCGCCAGCTTCATCGGTGTGATTCGGAAGTCCTCCACGAGGTGGAGCGTGAGCTTGTCCTTCTTCTGCCACATGCCCCAGTCGTTCCAGAACTGGCGCTGGTCGAGGACGGAGGCGGAGTCCCTCAAGTGCTCGAAGTCGAAGTAGAACCTGAAGTCCTTGCCCTCCTCGTCCTGGTTCGTGGAGGAGTACTTGGAGGAGAGGCAAATGGTGAGGTCCATCACCAGGGTCCGGTTCAGGTACTGGGCTTCGCCGAGGGCACAGAGGAAGCTCCACAAGTAATGGTTCATGTTCTTGCACCGATCGCCGCCGCCGGAGTAGATTAGGTACTTCCCGCTGCTGAACTTGCTCTCGGATTCGATGACTGGGAGGGCGTCGTTGACGGCGTCGCCTACCACGGGGACAACGAGGGGGTCCAAGCCGGAGGAGGGGTTGCCCCCTTTGCCTTTGCGCACGAACTCGCCTGCGCCATCGGAGCCGCCCTTGGGCAGCCTCTTCTTCTTTCGGGCGTTGGTGCCGGTGTGGTACTCGCCGATCTTGACGACGGAGTAGGTGCAGCTGGGGGAGCGGACGACCAGGAAGCGGCGGTAGTCCTTATAGAAGCCCGCGCGCTTTGCGTCCTTGGGGCGGAACCGCCAGGCCATATCGCAGGAACCGTCGGCGTCGCCAGCGTGGACAGGCTTGCCAAAGCGGTAGAAATGGACATCGCGGAAGGACTCGATGGTGGCGCGCATCATGAGGTGGAAGACCTCCGGATTGGCGCAGTTGATAGGACCGGAATCGTCGCAGTCGGCGTCGGAGGAAGAAGCGTTGGAGTCGGGTAGATCGGAGAGGTGGATGATGACGGCGTCATCGTAGGAAGAGGAGGAAGTGGCGGAGGAGTTGAGGAAGTCCTCTCCTGTTCGGAGAGGGGCGTCGTCGGGGCGAAAGGTGGCGTTGGTGGAGGAGGTGAGAAAGGCTGTGAGCTTGGAGGAGGAGGAGGCAGAGGGGGAAGAGGGAAGGAGGAGGGGGTCGTCGGGTCGGTAGGTGGCTGCAATTATGGTGAACGCAAGGACGACGAAGACAAATGCGGCAAAGCAGAGGCTGCCGACAATGTGGAGAGCGGTCTGGCCCAGCGTCTCCGCCCGGAAGCTCCCGTTCCGGCTCAGAAGCAACGATGAAGCACTATTGTTCTGCATCGCGGTAGCGTAACGCAGAGGAAGAGGAGGATTAGGAGGTTGTGGTGGTGGTGGTGGTGGTGGCAGCGGTGGCCTGGGTGAAAGGAGAGAAAGGCGGCGGAAGATTTGGATCTGGTGGATGCTGTGCGGTCTCACTCGGAATGTGAACGGCTAAGATTTCACTGCTGTGGTCAAAGACAAAATAATAAGAATGGCCTCATTTCATCCGATTCTGGGTAGATTTGAAACTCAATCATATAGGTGATAAAGTTGCCATTAACGATCGAGATTAATCTTCGTCCGATCTAACGACTGGAAATGAATCTCTTATAGAATTTCTCATAGGGAGCCCCGCGTAGAAATTGAACTGACATTTTCCGAAACAAATTAGATTCAAAAGGAAAATATCTTTTGGTCATGACAAAAAATAATATTCTCTTAAAATAACCTCAGCAGTAGTATTTTATTTTTTATTTAAAAAATAAGACCGACATTCAAAAATTCACAATTTCCATTGAAAATTTGAGATTATCTAAAAAGTACATCAAAGTTTGAGAAGGTCCAAATACACATCTCTTTTTTGCATTTTACGCCTCTGTTAAAATTGACTGTGTTTTCTTTCTCTTTTTTCTTTTTCTCTCCCTGTCCTTTACGTATAACATTTTTCCTCTTTTTGTTTTTCCTCTCTTCTCAACACTTAAATTAAATTAAACTTTAATATATAATTATCTAAATTTATTTATTTTTAATTTTAATTTTAAAATTTTAATAAAATAGTAATAAAAAATATTTTTTTTTATTTTTAATATCTAATTATAAAAAATAAAATTAATAACAAGAAATAATTTTATTAATAAAAAATAAAATAAAATTGATTTTTTTAAAAATCGCTTAAATATCAATATTATTGTGATATTAATTTTAAACATTAACATTATTTTATATTGACTTTTGAAAATTAACATCACAACTTAACATATTAACATCGTTGTAGTTATATTTTTAAAAAATTAACACTACAATAGTATTGATGTTTAAAAATCGACACTATAATGGTATTGGTATTTAAAAATCAGTATTGTATTTGTTTTTAAAAATCAATAGCACAACTTCAAAATACCAGCAATATTGCAGTATTGATTTTATTTTAAAATAGTAAAACAAGACATATTTGGACTTCAAAACACGGTAAAAATTCATAAGATTTGACATGAGTCTAATCGAAGTTCTCTAGATTCATCAAAGGGTTTCGACATAAATTTATTGATCTTAGGGGATTTTGATTTTTAAAAAATTGATATATAATAGAAAAGGATAATACAGTAAAAATATTTATGATGTTAATTATTTATGATAAGTTATGTGCCATAAATTTTAAAAACATTTTAAGCGCTATTGTTAATGACTTCAAACTAATATTTTTGGACACATATAGATTTTGAGATATTTTAAAAACTAATAACATTTAGAATGAATTCGATCAGAACTTTTTAAATTTATTAATAAATTTTGGTCGAAATATATTTAGTTGGATGGTAAGAATTAGATATCTAAATTAGTAAAAAATAATAATAAAAAAAAAGATTTTACGCTTATTAGTAAATCTCATTTAGCAATTTTAAAGCATCTTTCTGGAATTTAATGAACTTCTCTTAGTCGCATTGAAGTGTAACAATGATTTATCAATCAATTGTCGTTTCCTTTTCATCGATCTCTCTGTTTGTTTGTTTGGTGAAGTTGATAGAATGTCCTGAGATTGTGATACAATGATAAAATATTTTAATAATTAATTAAATATTTAAGGTTTGACTTTTAATTATGATGTAAGGTAAGAGTGATTTTTTTAAATAAGATGATAAATTTAAAAATATTGACAATTGAATAAATATTTTTGATTTATCTGAAAAAAAAATTATGAGGATGTTTCAAGATTAATTGGTTTGAAAAATTAAATAAAAAAAAAATTGAAATTGATAGGATCTTCAAAATTGTTGATGAGATGCTCAGTCCTTTCTTGATCGCTATCTAATTCTTAAACTTTGTAATTAAAAAAAAAATCATCCTAGCCTAGAAAATTTTGCCGAGTCAAATAAGAAGGTTGTGAGTTGTTGTATCCCACTCGCATTGCCATGTGTAAATCTTACTTGACGTAAAAAGTGATGAGATGCTTTAGAGATGGGCTTTGTCATGCAGGATGAAAAATTAACAGAGGAGGAGAATAACTGAAAAATTATATCATGCTGGATAATTAATAAGTTTTGTTCCCACACATTTATTTTGTTTTGATATGATTGTAAAATGAATGCCCATATGTTAAATCTAAAGGCATGTACATACCATAAGATACATGGGAATGTCGACAATATTGGAAGTACGGAACACGAGCCATGTTGCTCCACTTCTCAACTGTTTTCTAGTGACAATACCACTGAAAGAAAAACCTAAAAAAAAAACAATAGGAGTATTGATAGGTTTGACAACTAAAACCTTAATTCCCAATACATCCCCCTCTAGGTCAAATACAATTTACTTACTTTTCAATCACAATGGATCTCCATCTCTAGAATTTTATTTGATACTTGTAAGTCTTTCATTTCAAACTCTAAACTTAACTATGTTTTTTTAGTTCCTTTAACCTTGATATGTCTATAACAACATTTGACATATATATCATCCACATACAATAACAAATATATAAAAGATTCATCAAACACAACTATCATACCTACTTAAAATCAAGATTGATCATGACTATATCAAACCTAGTATAGTTTGGATGAGGGGGTGTGATCGCACCCCTTGATTTTTTTTTAAAAAAAAATTAATATCAAATCTTTATCATTATTTTAACTGACCGATTCACTATCTAATCATCAAAAAATTAAAATTGACCATATATTTAGAAAGTCTTCGACCTAAACTATCCATTGGTATCATTTTTACGAAAAAATATTATGATTTGAAAGGTTAAATATTGAATTTTAAAAATAAAATATATAATAATAAATGGATAAACTAAATCTTAGAACACGAAGTCGTGATACTAACTTAAAATTTAGACTTTTGGATTGTAAAAATCGATCTAATTTTCAAAATTTTCAACTTATATTTTTTAAAATATTTTTGAATTTTTAGAATTGGATAATTTAATTTTAAGTTGTATTAAATTTTTTAATTTATTGAATTTATCCCTTCTAAATGAAAATTCTAACTACGCGCACTTATTAAGATATTATTTAATGTT
>JBBUKS010341305.1:0-19984 GCA_038050645.1 Hedychium gardnerianum
TTCATTCCTCTTCTGCATTCGGAGTCCAAAAAGCCTACGAGAAGGTTCGCCGGTCTCAAAGTTTGTAGTGCTGCTACATCGAGACAACGTCGTTGTATCTTGGAAACGAATTGCTGCTATCCGTTAGCATCTGTAGCGGAGCAATATCGTTTTACGGAGATAGTGTTGAACACTAGCCATTTCAGTTTGCATCCTACCCGGAGGCAATCCCCTCCGATAGTCGTAAAGCGACTAAGAGCAAAAAGCGGGCACCAACACAAAGAAGGAAGGATATTTACAGAATAGTGTAGGGATTATCTGGAAATAAAACAGAATGGCGGAAGCTGGTATAAAGGCAGAAACTGAGAAATGCAGGAATGGAACTAGTTATTTCAGAACTTCAAGCTATTTCTGAGCTTGGAAGTGTGACACTGAAGTCTTGTTATACTGATCATTTTGATCAGTATGCTCAGCAAAAGAAACAAAGGGACTATGGTTGAAAGTTGCAGAATTTGAATGGGAAATAATTGGAGAATGGCACGGTACAACTGGAGTTTGAAACTGAATTCTGGAATGCTGAAATTGTAACCCTGTTTGGTGACAATTCTTTAAGTTGTTTCTGACTAGCAATAGTTTAAATTGAAGCTTCAGCCATGTCAGTGCTAAATGATACCTTTGTCTGAGTTGAACTCTTCCTGATTTAAGCTGAAATCACCTTGAACTCATAATTCTGAAACTGAAGTGAAAGAAAAAAAAACCATAATTCTGTACTTGGCTACAACTCTGGAATTTTAGAATCTGATTTTGAATTCACGAATTGCAGTGATGGTGGGGTTATTGGAATCCTGAAGAGAGTGCCAAGGGTTCAGTTAACAAGAGAAGAATTGGAATGCAAGTTCCTGGAAAGTATCAAGTGTTCAGATTCTGGAATCAAATGGAATTAGTCTTGGGCCGAGCTTTCATTAAAATTTCTGGAGTTTGAAATCTGAATTTGATTCTGGAGTTTGGATTGAAGCTGATACAAGAAATAAGCTTGAATTTCTGGGAATGCCTAAGTATCAGTCACCAATAGAAGCATGAAACAAATTAGATCTAACTAGATTATCTTCATGAGGATTGCTTGCAAGTTATTGAAGAGTATCATCTCTCGCTCGATGAAGTTGCTCATCAAATGCAGAGTGTGTAAGTTGAAGCCCCTGAACCTGGTCAAGTTTATGTGGAGACGTTCCTCTATAATTGTCAATTGGCCAACTCATCAGGTTTACTCTTCCAATACTCTCCCTTCCTCATTGATTCTTTTCCTTTTGCTTATCATGTTTGCTTAACTTAGTTCTTTTTGACTCTATTCCAATTCTCAATAAATCCTTTTGATTCACGTATACTATGTTTTTATGGTGATGGAGAATTTGAAAATAGCATGTTCATGATAGTGAAATGTTGCGAGTGACATTGAGTGGAACTCTACTTTCATATTTGCATTTGAGAGTGAGAGTGAAAATATCTACCTTGTGAGGTTGCAACTCTCTTAGTTTTTCAAGTAGTTTGAAATCATCAAACTTATTGATTATTGTAGAGATTGTATTCATGATTGTGTTGATCTTTAGATGATCTTAGTTAATTATCTTTTATCATCTTCTAGGGAATTAATTTGAGGATGAATATTTATTTTATTTCTTAGTTTTGTTTACTTGCTCGAGATATGCAAGAATAAGTGGATGGATTTGATAACCATCATTTTGTCACATTATTTAGGATCCTATACTCATGTTTTTGAGTTGATTGTGTGTTTAAATTTGTATTTATATCACATATTAAGAATTTGGATTCATTTTGAGTTATGATGCAAATTATTGCTAAATATTTGAATGTGATCGTTGTAGGCAATGAAAGAGTCAAGGACTCGAGTCGGATCAATCCAAATTAGACTTAAATTTGATATTAATTGAAGAGAATCAATCTGGACCGTCTATCCAAGATCTGAGCCATTTATCAAGATCTGGTTCATCCAAGTCAAAGAGAGAATAGATCATGATCGTTGATGAAGAACTGAGCCTTTAGATTCAGATCTGGAGTGATCACAACCGTTGGATCAGATTAGAATAATCTCAAGCCTTAGATCAGATCTGAAGAGTTCTCGGCCTTTTGATCCAGATTTGGATTATTTCTGCCTTCGGATCAGATATGAGATCAAAGGCGGGTGTTCTACAGTGAAGAGAAAAGGATCGTCAATTTCTACGGTGAGATCGTCAAAAACAGAGCAGACGCGGGAGAGGAGGAAGCTCGCCGATCTCCATCGACGCCGACGACCGGAACTCCACCACCATCACCCACCGAGGTTAAGGGATTTTCCTTCCTCGACCATCCTCATATCTACCTTCATCGAAGCTCCGGTCATCACCTTCCATCATCCTCAGCCACAGTTCCTTTTCCGCCGATCTTCTTCTTCAACCGCCAACCTCTTCCATCATTAGCCACCTCCGGTCACTGACGAGCCGTGTTTCTCGGAGATAGGGATTTTCCATCACCGGAAAGCAGTCGGGTATTCTTCATTCCTCAGCCACAGTTTTATCGTCATCCGTCACCGACATTCTTCATCGCAGATTTGAGCTGAGGCAATCGTCGGAGTTACGAGGGAGATAGGGATTTTCCATCACCTTTTGAATTCTGCATCCACTTGTTCAGATCAACACTTCATCTCCAACTCAGCTTGGCGACGCCAACTTCATCTCCTCCGATCAAGCCCATCCGAGCTTCCATCCGCCATTCGTCTTCCTCGTATCAAACCGTAGTTTGATCTGTGAGCATCATACTGATCTTTAGATTTCCCAGTTGTTGATCTGTTTCATGTATTCATTTGAATTTGAATTCGAGTTTGAGTTTGTTTTGGTTAGTTAATTGGTAGTTACATGTTCTTGATGCTAGTGTTCATCCTTGTTTCATTTAGTTTAGTAGATTAGGTTAGTTTAGATTATTTGCTTTTGTGATTTCGTGAGTTGGGTTGTATTCATAGAATGGTTTGTTTTGGATCTCCAAACACATGTTCTTTAATTCCTTTGTTTCATATTTTTATGAATGCTTCGTGATCATAGTTTAGTTTGCATATTCTCTATTAGTTGCTTTATCCTTTCATGAATTATTTTGTGATGTAGATTAGCAATGTTTCCATTATTTCTTTCGTGTTCATAGTTTAGTGAATTTGCATTCATTTTGGTTGCATTTGATTCTAGTCTTCATTCTTAGCTTTAGCATTTAAAAACCCCAAACTAATAACAATTTGATCCTAAGATTAGAATTCACCAGCTACATTCCTTGAGAAACGATCTGAATTATCCTATACTGCATTAGTGCAGAAAGGGTTTCAGTGATATTATTTGATACTGTAGCGTGACACAAAAAGGTCATTATCAGTGCACCCTTTTGGTATTGGCGCCACTGTAACCGCCACATCAAACTGACCTTTGTACAGACAGACCCTCACGTACTTGGGCTCTTGAATCTTTGGCTCTTGGATGCTCGGGCAATCAAGCACTTTGGCTCGAGCTCATGAACACTCAAGTACTCGGTGCTTGGGTGCTCGGGTACTCGAGCACTCGACGGGCTCTGGTTCTAGAAGTCTTCGGCTCCAAGGTGCTTGGGTGCCCTAGCACTCGGGCTTGGGGTTCCCAAGTCCTCTCGAGTCCTCAATGCTCAGGTGCTCGGGAGTGCAAACCACTCTGGCTCTCAAGAGTTTGGTGCTCGATCTTTTGTGCTATGGTGATCGACCACAACCCCTTCGGAAATTCGACAGATCGACTGAGCATGATGATGTGGCTAGCTCGAGATTTGGCTACACAGGTGCATCTTGTTGACCTAGTTTGGGCTAGATATCAACAGTATCATGAGTCCCTCTTCCAAGTCAAGTCAAGGAGTTGTAGTGTGTGAGATTCGATTAGAGTATTGAGGATAACTAGATGCAGCAACTGAATTGGTGTGAAGATGTCGTTCCTAGAATCTGAGTTAGGAGAGACCCAGTCTGAGACAGGGGAAAACTTAAAGCAACTCACTCTCAAATAGAGGAAAGTTTGCGGCGACTCTATCCCAAATAGAGGAAGTTTTGAGGTGACTCTTTCCCAGACAAAGGAAAATTAGAAGCGACCGCGTCCAAGATGAAGGAAAATTTGATGGACTCTATCCCAAATAGAGAAAAATTTGAGGCGACCATGTTCAATATGGAGAAAAATTCGAGGCAAATTTGCCCTAGACAAAGGAAAATTACAAGCAGCCCCATCCGAGATGGTGGAAAATCTAAGGCAATTCCTCTGTTTGGACAAAAGAAAATTAGAGGCGATTTCATCGAGATGGAGAAAAATCTGAGGTGACTCTAACTCATACAGAGAAAAATTGTTGGCGTCCGAGATGGAAGAAAATATGAGGCAATTCTATCTCGGACAAAAGAAAATTGGAGGTGACCCCGTCCGAGACGAAGGAAATTCCGAGGCAATTCTGTCTCAAATAGAGGAAAATTGGAGGCTACCTCGTTCGAGATGGAGGAAAATTTGAGGTGACTCTATCATAGATAGAGGAAAATTGTAGGCGACCCAATCCAAGACAGAGGAAAATTTGAGGCGACTCTATTATAGACTGTGGAAATTGGAGGTCACCCTGTTTGAGATGAAGGAAAATATGAGACGGCTCTATCCCAAACATAGAAAATTTGGAGGTGACCTTGTTCGAAATGAAAGAAAATCTAAGGAGACTTTGTCCTAGATAGAGGAAAGTTGAAGGCAACCCCATCTGAGATGAAGAAAAATATGAGGCGACTCTATCCCAAACAAAGGAAAATTGGTGGTGACCCCATCTGAGATTGAATAAAATTTGAGGCAACTTTATCCTTGACAAAGCAAAATTTGAGATGACTCCGTTCGAGATAGAGAAAAATTTGAGACGACCACATCAGAGACGGAGGAAAATCTAAAGCAATTTTGTCCTAAATAGTGAAAAATTAGAGGTAGCCTCATCCAAGACGGAGGACAATTGGAGGTGACCTAGTCTGAGACGAAGGAAAATCTGAGGTAACTTTGTCCCAAACAAAGAAAAATTGGAGGCAACTCTGTTCAAGATGGAGAAAAATTTGAGGCTACTTTATCCCTGACAAATAAAAATTTGAGGCAATCTGTAATTGAGTATGATCAGAAGAGAATAGCTCGATTCTACACAACGGACCAGCCTGGTACTATCTAGGAGAGAATGACTTGATCCCTGTAATCATTCATTTCCATTGACTAGAGTATCCACAAGGTCCGTGAAGGGAACTATGGTTTTCGTCCTGAAAAGCCACCATCCCTCGAGTCAAAGAGGAACTCGATGTTGGAACTAGTCGAATTGAGGATGCTAGAGGTAGAAGATGCTTCTTTGGCTCTTAGTGGTGGTGTAGAAGAGCATGAGAAGGGAGTTGAGCAAGTTCATTCTCTCGGGAAAAGGCCTGACAGCCAAGGGAAGCAATGACCACCTAGGTTAACGACCACTTAGCATACTTGTCTCATTAGCGGTTGCATTGACTGAGAATACACAAAGAAATAGCTAGAAAATAATCTTTGATGTCATGGTATCCCTCGGTCATGGATTTGTTATTTTGTGGCACCACCAACCTTCAATAAATGTACGAAATCATCATTTGAGTTGTAAACCAAAATACAATTTTTTTTTTTCCTTTGGAAATTCTCTTAAGAACAAAGAGGGAAATGATATGAATAAAATGTAGCAACAAGGGCAAGCAATAGAGAAAATTTCCATCTCAATGTCATATCTCTATTTAATATTTTCCCACATACGATGCCAAAATGATTTGGAAGGAATCTGCTGTCACAATTGAGGTTGCTAACAAAGCTTTCTTCCGCAATACAGTTGGATTTGCATAGATTTACACACATCAGAGGCAGGGGCATAAGCAGGATTCAAAACTACCTAGGGCCTACCACCAACTATATTTGATACAATAAATTAATTAATTCAAACTTATAAATAAAATAAAAAATTATGTGAATATTATTTTTTTTCAAAAATATGGAATAAAAATATATAATATTCAATACATTAAAAAACATGAAACAAAAATACTATTGAAATCTCTTCAATTCTTTTTAAAATCAAACTCATTAATATTATATCGTTATTAATTTTTTTAACCAACTCTCGTTTAATATTGATGACCCTAGAATATTTTAAAAACTCTTCTTCTATTTTGTTACAAAAAACTATTTTAATAAGTTTCATAACTTAAAATGCTCATTTCATTATTGTTGTAAAAACGAGAAGAGTTAAAACAAGATGAATCAACCTGCCAATTAAATAAATATATTAGATTCAATATATAAGAAAATGATAGTTATAATGTATAAACTATAATAAATGAGAAAAAAAATCATCTATCGATCAAATTATGAATTCCCGACTTATTTGTTTCAACTAATTTTAGACATAATTCAAAAATAGTTGATAAATTTTAAAATCTTTCACGACCAACAACATAAATCTTATAGTAATCAAATTATATTCTCAAGTGGTGCAAATCTTATGCATCGAAATTAAGAGGATAGAATTTCTTAACAAGTTGATACATGTGATCGACATTAAAAAGCTTAAAGTTTTCTTTAGGTTCCAAAGCACAATTAAGCATAAGAAGTCCGACTGCCTCATTCTTGAATATACAATTAAGCTCTTCAACTTGAAAATTTATTACAATAGTAAATACATAAAATCGATAGTAATGATCAAATATGATTGAGTCATTTTGTTAATAAAAATAATTTATAATGACTAGTGTACTTTAGGATATCTATTTTTTTTACTACTTATTAACATATCTAAATTAATCGAGTCAAAAAATGTTAAGCTAATCTAGTTGAGTAAGTTTACCCAAACAATTTATATTATATTTTTTTCCCTATTATTTGTAATTTTAACATAGTTTTTTTTTAAAAAAAAACTATTAGAGTAGAATAATTACTATTTTATTTTAGTCTTTATCAATTTCAATGTGAAGGAATAAATTATTCTTACCATCAAGTCACTAACGAAACACAACATTAGAAAAGTATAAAAAAGCATTTTGAAAAAATAGGTGGGGCGGGAGCCCATCCTAACCCAAAAGTGGCTCCGCTCCTGATCAGAGAGCTCACCGAGAGTTATTCGGTGAGGCTCATCCGATGCTTAAGTCAGACTCAGAAGAAAAAAGAATAGTAAAATCGATGAGGTAGCAGAGCGTATTATTATTCTACACCTATGATGATGATATCATTACCTTATAAAAGGAGAAGAAAGCGATAAAAAAATATATTATCTTTTTTCAAAGAGCACACCTCTTTCATATTCACTAAAGGATGCAATCCTTTGCAACTTGCGCCATTGTAATTGCCGCATCAAACTGACATTCGTATAGAGACCCTCATGTACTCGGGCTCAGGCTCCCGAGTATTTGGCTTCTGGATGCTCAAGCGATCGGACACTCGAGCGCATGGGTGCTCGACAGTCAGGTGCTTGAGTGCTTGAGCACTCGGGTTCGAGTTTTTAAAGTCTTTGCCTCCTAGGTGCTCAAGTGCCCAAGCACTCAAGCTTGAGTTCTCAAGTCCTCTCGGGTCCTCAGTGCTTAGGCCCTCAACACTTGCGTCCTCGGCGTTCGGGTGCTCATTAGGTGTTTGAGAGCACATCCACTTGAGCGCTTGAGAGCGCAACCCACTCGGCCGCTTGAAAGCGCTATCCACTAGAGTGCTTGGGAGTGTAACTCACTTCAGTTCTCGGATGCTCGGGTGCTCAGGTGTTCGGGAGCACAACCCACTCATATGATCGGGAGCGCAAACCACTCGAGCTCTCAGGAGCACAAACCACTCGGGCACTCAAGAGCACAAACCACTCAGGCGCTCGGGAGTTTGGTGCTCGAGAGCTCAAAACACTTAGACGCTTGAGAGTTCAGCGCTCAGTCCATGTTTGGGCGATCGACCTCCCTTTGGCAATTTGATAGATTGACTGAGCATGCTGACATGACTAGTTTGAGATTGAGTTACGCAGATGCATCCTAGTTCCTACTGATCTGGTGTGGGTTGGATACCGCCATCAAGGTTAGGTGAAGAAGAGCATAATTTTGTGATCATCGAAGAGTGGGTGGTGGCGGGAGGCGCAAAATGAAAGGTGGTGTGGACAACAGCGGAAGATTTTGGACAGAGAAAGAGACAACCTAGGCTGCAACGTCAATGGGAGAATGGAGGAGCCGTCACGTGTGTGAGATGCAAATGGGGGAAAAGGGAAATTTAGAGGAAAGAAAAAAAATGTTGTGTTCTAAAAAGGTAAAAAAGAAAAAAAAATATTTTTATTATTATTATTACAGTTGAATAATCTATATATAAATTAATTTTAAAGATTTAACAGTTATTAAGGTATACAATAATTCAAGTATAATTGACCAAAGTCAAAAGGGCTTTGTTTTAATTAAAATTCTTATTTTCATTTATTATTACAACAACACTTCATTATTTTAAATTTCAAAAATATTTTTATTTTCAACGACATTGTAACTGCTATAAGAATATCTATTGTACAATTATAATAATTATAATTTTATAATTATTATATAATTATATAATTATAATTTCATAACTATTACAAATATATAATTGTATAATAGTTATGATTCCGTTATTGTAACAATATGATATTGATCATCGTTGATTAGAACAAAAATTATTGATATGGTAGCAATTATGATTCATAGCTACTACAATATAATATTAATCATAAATAAAATATTCATATTGTAACATTACCTATGAATTATGTCAAGTCCCGGCAACCGGCGATTAACATTAGTGTTGCTTTCAAACATAAAATTTGAAAACAACCAACCTCAGTAGTACAGGAATTGCAAAACAAAACAGTCTCTATACGATTTGAAACTAATTAAATTACATTCACTTAATAGTTCATTATTACAATGGATTCCTAGTTTTCATGTCAGTAATTGGAGTGAATTCACCTCCTCAGAATTCAACTTGCTCTCTATCTTTGATTTCATGCTCAGTTCTCATCTCATCTCTAACTGAAATAGGTTATAATGGATGAGTGATTTGGAAGTCACTCGGCAAGTGGGGGGTAAAAATACAAATACAGTAGTTTTTAAAAGGTAGTAGTTTTTCAATAGTAAAGTAATAGTAATCTCAAAATACAGTAATTCTTGAAAGATAGTAGTTTTCCAGTAGTAAAATAATAGTAATGTCAAAACATAAATTGACGTAGACACTGAGAGAAAATTATGTTCCTCATGGTTTAAACTGATATCAGTCATCTAGAATTATCTCTCATAGAGAAGAAGTCGATAATCAGTAGTAATTCAATAATTAGTAGTGTTCAGAATACGTATCCTTATCATTTAGATCATAATCAATTCAGTATCTCAAAATTGAATAATGATAGTAATCAATAAAAATAAATAATCTATAACAATGATAGTGAAACAGTAGTATTTGAATAATAAATCCACTTATAGTAATCCTTAGACATTGATGGGAATGGTGGAATTCTTAAAATATACTTCTCCTTTCTTGCCGAGAAGAGATGAATATCAACTTTTTCTTCTCTTTTCTTGAAATCCCTTCCCCTTCTCTTAGATGTATAGGTATTTATAGAGATGAATATCAACTCTTTATCTTCTTATCTTTTCACCTTCTCATTAAGATGGAGATAATATCAACTCTTCGTCTTCTTATCTCTTTATCTTCTCATTAAAGTAGAGATAATATCAATTTTTCATCTTCTCATCTTTTCACCTTTTTATTATAGAGGAAATAATTATCATGAGTTTAAGAATTTGACTCTTCACAAACTGTAATTGCTATATAAAGATTATTAGTATTACTCGTATATGCTAGCTAGAATAATATCGAAAATAAAAATATTTTTGGAAAATCAAAATGCTGAGGTGAGATGAAATATTATTTCGATAATAAATAAAAAAGAGCTCTCTTTTTAACTATTCTAATAAAAAGGGATGGTTTTTTAATTTTTTCCCTAATTATTATAAGTATAGCAGTGAAAAGCTATTTATTGAAACTAATTTTATTTTAGCTCTATTATTCTGATTATTATTCAGACAAGCTTTTTTTAGGACTGTCGTTGCACGGGCATATTTTATTTTGTAAATATATTCCACTTGGGATAAGTAGTGGCCTAGTTCCATTTTTATTTGTTTTTTATATTTATTAGTTTTTATTTTGCACAGCGAGGAAAAGATTACTTACTAGTCGTTGGGACGATTACAAGTGATTGTTGTTGGTCGCACGTCTGTGGGACTCACTGACCTCGCATTACGTCGTGCTCCCCTCTCATGGTGTATCGCTTACGCGCAGAGAGCGACGAGGTGAACTCATTGGTGCTCTGGAGTGCGAAGGCCTAAAATGGCGGCAATTATTAGTCACGGCCAGATTTTAAGGGATCCACCAAACTCTTCGCCTCCCTTTCCTCCTCGATCGGTTTGCTCTATTCAGATATTGATGCCGACTCCCGATTGTTATGGCAACGTAAAATAAGTGTTCCACGGCAACTGGTCAGCCTCATCCTTTGCACGTTGCTGCTGGTTTAATTCCAGAAAGGAGGGCATCGGAACATGGAATCATGCTTCAGGAGTTTAAGTTAGAGGTCGTCCCACGTTTCTCCTTATGGGCTGCATCTACTCCAAAGGTATAGATCCAGATGAGCATATCAGAAGGCACCAACCCAAGTCTTTGAACCGTCTTCTCTCAGTTTCCAAGAAAGATGAGGTTGTAGCCGCCATCCTCGATGTTGCGATCAATGGAAGTCGTTGCAGCACACCGAGGTATTATTCTAAGAGACACGACAACAGTTCTGCCGCCTTGCCTCTTTCACCGGAGGAAAGGGAGAAGAAAGTTGCGCCTTTGGTCGACAGGAAGAGGAGTGTCGGAGCACATCCGAGACGAGCTACTGCGGCTGCTGGGGCGAATGCAGATGGTTTGGAAGGTGTTGGGGTTTCCGATAAGATAGAAGACAGTGCTGGTATTGTTGATGTCCCCAATGGTTTTGCAAGAGAGCATGCTGCAGCAGGCTGGCCTTCTTGGCTAGCGTCTGTGGCAGGGGAAGCAGTAAAGGGATGGCTTCCTAGAAAAGCAAATTCCTTTGAAAAATTAAGCAAGGTTTGACTTTCAATTTGTACCAACTCCTGCTTTTCTCTACTTCTCAATTCTAATATTTGATTATGATACTGCAACCTATTTCATTTTTTTTTTTTTTTGTATGGCAACATCTTTGTGCACTTGCTCATTTCATTTTACTGCTTCCAGTCATCATGGTAAATGGCTTACAAACAAGAAAAATCATACAATTGATCCATTCTTGATTTCATAAATTCTAGTAAATCAACTTACTTATCATGTTAGAAAAACAATTCGGATCTCTTGTCGAAATTGCTTAGATTCTTCTTTATCTTATTGCAAGTGTACTAAGCCATATCATTACTTAGTTCCCATCTAAATCAGAGTGTCTAAAATGGTTCAAAATGTTGATGTGCTTGGTAATTTAATGTTTTTTGTTTTTTGTGAAGACATGTTCTCTGGAAACTAAATAGTGTAATGTGCCACAATTAACTGAGAGGCCTAAAAATAAAAAAAACTGGGATGAGGAGGCCTTTTAATCATGGCAATTTGTTTAGTAATGGCCTAGACGCACCTGGGCTTAATTCTCTGAATAGGGGGGCCTTCGAGCTATCTCTGTGCGAAAACCTATTCTTATGGAAGCAAACAGAATAGTGAAGACGGAAAAGAGATTATTAACTGTAGCTATCTAATTGAATTATCAATGTGAATTATAATCCATTTAATACTGTTTTTCTCTCACATAACAAATTATTCAAATCTGGTTGGTGAGGTATTTAGTATAATGAGATTTCTGGATGCTTGACTGTCAACTTTTTCCATCATCAATTTTCCATCTTCATACGAATCTTCTATGAATGGATTAAAAAAGTAGTCATTGTTCGGAGAGAAAAATATGTTTTACTATCTTGTACGTTGTTATTTTGCACATCCATTACATGCATTAATGTTATATATATCGTAGCACAATCACATACTATATTATGACATGAAGACATTTAGGCACATCCGTTTGTAATTCTTCATTAAGAATTTGACCTAGTGGATTGAATTATTGAGTTAGAGTTAGAGTTAGTGACATTACATAAATTTGACTAAGGAGAAACATCAGAGAGTAAATGGCAGTATGCAAATTATTTATTGAAGAAGTTGAGTTCCATGGTCTTGGAGTTTGTTAAAAAAAAATGAATACAAAAATGGAAGTTCAAATAACTAAACTTGCAAGAAAAATGTATCAGCATAAGGTGATCTATAAAAAATACAGGGACAGTTGAGACACCAGTCAACAAAATTACATGCTTGTCATTAGTGAGGTCATGTGCAACATCAATGTAGCTCTGCCTGGGTTGAGACTGCAACACGTTGCATATCCTTACTCTAAGATCGATACAGTTGTGATTTTCTTTCTAATTAGTTTGGAGCTCCAAAAACATGATATTTGCACTCTTTCAGATCCCTTGATCCCAAAAATTACAACAGGGTAAAAAAGAACTGTCTTTGGCCCATTGTTTTTTGCTTCATCATTTGCAATTGAACCTAGGATTTTGCAAAATTTCTTTTCTAGTGATAGTTATAGAATTGTTAATTTGAACTCTACTATGCTAGATTGGGCAAGGAACTTATAGTACTGTCTATCGAGCCCGCGATCTTCTAACTGGTAAAATTGTTGCACTCAAGAAAGTGCGATTTGTTAATATGGATACAGAAAGTGTCCGCTTTATGGCCAGGGAAATTCATATTCTTCGTCGACTTGATCACCCAAATGTTATGAAACTAGAAGGTATAGTGACATCGCGGATGTCTGGCAACTTATATCTCATATTTGAGTATATGGAGCATGATCTTACTGGACTTGCAGCAAGGCCAGATCTGAACTTCACTGAACCACAGGTACTCAACTTTCAGAATTATCTCATTGCTCAACTCCTTTCTTTCTAGTTCTCCTGCCTAGACTGTGCATCCTCAGTTCTTTTCATCAAATCAGGTCAAGTGTTATATGAAACAACTATTTGAGGGCCTTGCGCACTGCCATAGTCGTGGAGTTTTGCATCGGGATATTAAGGGTTCGAATCTATTAATTGACAATAATGGGATGCTCAAACTAGCAGATTTTGGTTTGGCAACGTTCTTTAATTATGATCCAAAACAGCAGTTGACAAGTCGTGTAGTTACCTTGTGGTATAGACCTCCTGAGCTTTTGCTTGGTGCTACAGCATATGGAGTTGCTGTTGATTTGTGGAGTTCTGGTTGTATTCTTGCAGAATTACTTGCTGGGAAGCCAATTATGCCTGGTAGAACTGAGGTTTGTAATTTCTGCAAGTCATTTAGCTAGAACAGTTAGATGAAGTTCGGTACTAATATGACAAGAAGAGATACCTTTGTAATCTCGCAAATGCCAACTAAAATAAATATCTAAATACTTATCAAATGTCAACTAAAAAAGATCCTTGTAGAGCTATATATTGATGGATTAACTCAATTCCGTCAGGTCACGTCATCCCTTTCTGAAAGAAACGATGACTATGATCATATGTCTCTTTTGATGGAACCACTGTTATGCAACTATTTGTTTTCAGTTCTATAAGAATGCTAGCATCAAGTGCTGCTTTGTTCTAAAAATATCACCATCATCACTTTATGCAACTCTAGTTATACCCTTTCCAACAATTCTTTAGAAGTAATTACTCTGTCCTCATGGCTATTCTTTTTATTGATCTTGACGTTCTGTTGCCCTATCCAACAGACATATGTTAGTCAATTTCACATGATGAAGAGTTTTTTCTTGCTTTGTTTTCCTTTTGGGTTATCATCCCTTGTCCCTTAAAAATTTGTTGAACTAACAATTCTTCAAATTTAGATAATTTAGTCAATTTTATGGGTGAAGCTTTTCTATTTGTTTTTATTTGGGAAGTTTGATTTCCTTATCCAAACTATTTTGATTAAAAAGTAATTTTTACTGTCCTGTTTTGTGGTTGTATTGCTGTACCAATTGCTGCTATTTTACGGATGCAGGTTCTATGTATTCGTGTGTCTGTGTGTATCAATTACAACCATTAAGGTCCTTAACATTCAGTTATAGGCACCTTCATTTGCTGCTAATCTTTGCTGCTCTAATTTTGTTGAATTGGTTCATTGTAACTATTTTTAGGTGGAACAACTACACAAGATATTCAAGCTTTGTGGCTCCCCATCCGATGAGTATTGGAATAAATCAAAGCTTCAAAATGCAACTGTTTTTAAACCCCGACGTCAATATAAGCGTTGCATTGCCGATAACTTTAAGGATTTCTCACCTTCAGCTTTGGCTCTCTTGGAGATTCTACTTGCTATAGAACCTTCAAAAAGAGGGACTGCTGCCTCAGCCCTTAAGAGTGAAGTAAGATTGATCCTTTTTTTTTCATAATCTGATTAAGAAACATAAACATTTGAAGCTTAATATTCTTTTGGCAGATCTTATATGCATAATCCTTTGATTAAGTTTAATTTCCTGTCATGCACCTGCATAGATAGCACAATTTACAAGTGAACAACATTTAATTTCTGTCTTTGCTGTAGATATAATCATATGCAATTCCGCTAAATTAATTTGATTAGAAATTGTCATTTTTTTTTACTTGTTACCTATGCACTAACCAGACTTTTTGTAGCTAAGGATTGAATCTGATCATTCTGTATATTGTACTAAAGTATGATTTTCCTATGGATGAGATTAACTTTATGGTCATTTCACCAATTTCAAATGCCATTATATTTCCCCTATTTTTTTTTTAAAAAAAAACTCTCTGGCAACATCTTGCAGTTCTTTTTAACAAAGCCCTTTGCATGTGATCCTTCAAGTTTGCCTAAATATTCACCAAGCAAGGAGTATGATGCTAAACTCGCAGATGAGGCAAAGAGGTATTCCATGATACACTTTGCTTGTAATAATTGGGCAATAACAATACGAGGTTTTGTTGGTGGCTCTATTCGCTAACCATGAGCATCTCTAGGCAAAGAGCAGAAGTTGCCCATGGACGAATATCTGAATATGGCAAACCAAGGAAAGTTGCCACCAAGGCAATGCCAGTGCATGAAGGAAATGTAGAAATGCAGGTACTTTGTCTTGTTTATAGTGTGATTCTCAAAATTCCCCATTCTGAAGTCTAAAAGAATTCATACACCTTAAGAGAGTGCTTTTGATTGGCGAAAGAAAATTTGTAAAGGATAGCTATCCAATAACAGTTTATTGAAACTGGCATTAGACATTCTATTCAAAACCATCAAAATTACAATTAGCATTCATTTAAATCCATAGGTACCAACTTAATTAACAGTCTCCACAGAATCAAATCCTGAGCCTATTGCTCTACTCTGATGCATTTATGAGTTCAAATCATGGAAACCTCTTCTTGCATTTTGATGACTAGAGTAAAAGTTTCTTTCTCCCAGAATACAATAATTACAATTCTGTAATAGTAACTTAGTTCATACATATATCTTCTTGCCACACTACATGAACTGATCTCCAATTGATATTGCTACTCTTCTATCTGCTAGTCCTAGTGTAGAAACACTTGCTAAAATTTTGACATAGCATTAACTTGGTTTTTGTACAAATAGATCAAACCAAAAAGCCTTAACTCATGATAATGCTTCAAAAAATTAGTGAAGCTAACAGACATCTCCCTCTCATTCTTTAGAAGCGTCCAGTGAAGGCAAATCCCAAAAGCATCAGTGAGAAGTATGATGCTCAAGATGACAATGGATCAGGGTTCCCAATTGAACCTTCAAGAGGAACATCACGAATTGACTCATCTCATTCTGGAGTACTGCATCCAAATGCATTTGGAACTTCACACTGGAACATGGTAGATCACGAAGAGCTTCGGCGCATTCCTAGCTGTATGTATAGTTCAACGTGGGTGCCAAATGGTCCTAAGTTGAATACACAGACATCATACTGGGCTTGGCCGGGGGCTGCAGACTTCCGTGATATCACCAGTTCATTGGAAGCAAGAAGCACTTCATACTCCAAATACAACAGGCTTGACCTAGCTGAGCCTTCGGAGAAGCGTGGATTTGATAGGCCTTCCTCTGTTCATAAGAAAGTCGACACAATTGGAAGCAAGGATTCAGTGATGGTAAGCACAATTCAATTACAAAATCTTGCAAAAACCTACTCGGAACCTTCCTATTTTATCCATATGCATTCTGTTGTTTTCTACAAGGTTTTCATGAAATGCTCTTCTGTTCTAAGCACTTTCTTGGTTTGAGGTTGGGTTTACTTGAGTGGAATGATAGGACAGGGAGTGGGAGGAGGAAAAGTGACACAAAAATGTGTAAATTTTGCCAGAATTTTCTTCTCCCTTCCTCTGCCCCTTGTAATTTTTCACTCAAGTAATCCCAGGCTAAATTCACTTTTCTTGTTGCTACCTTGTGCTATATCAATAAATTCAATTTGATTTGCAGGGTTATGGTACTCGAATACGACGAATACAATACTCAGGTCCATTGATAACACATGGAGGTAACATTGAAGATGTGCTCAAAGAACATGAGAGGCAGATTCAGCAAGCAGTTCGCAAATCACGCAAGGATAAAGTAAAAAACTTTTGACTTCCCGCCTTGCCCTTCTGCTTTATGAATTAATAACGGGCAGGCAGAGGATCGACATCGCTTTCAGACAGAGGTACATCATGTAATTCCAATACAAGGTAAAATCAAAGAAATCAAGGATCATTCGTCATGGCATGTTACTTAAACTTTCCTCCAATTGTACAATAGTGAGAAAGACTTGTTAGTTTTAGGTCATTATTAAAGAACAAGTAGACGTCGGTCTTTCATTGGGTGTCCAATAGTGAAGAAGTTTAACAGAGGGAATGAGTATTTCATTGGTTGAAATGATCAAAGAACAAACTTCATAATTAATACGAGCCATAGAGTATTACATCTAAACAATTTTGTCATGCACGTAGAATAGATTACATATATAGAGCACAAACACTATTACGCGGTGGCTCCAGAGTGCACCGGTGGCGGCGGGCAGGCCGGAGAAGGGAAGTGTAGCAGTGGCGGAGTGGGCATGGGCTCCGCATAGCCGCAAAGACCGAAGAGGCAGCGAGAGCCCAACGGGCAGCGATTGTCGCAGCTGCCGCAGTGCGCTGGGTTCCAAATGATGTCGACGCACAGGCCGTTGCAGCACCGCCACCGGAACGGGCATCGGATGCCGCACAGGCCACAGTTGTCAGAGTCGGAGCCGACGTCGATGCACCGGTTGCTGCAGCACAGGCGGCGCTCCAAGGGTCGTTGCCTCTCGCAGCATATCCACGGCTGGAACCAGCAGCCCTGTCGCCTGGGCGCCGGAGGCCTTCCCCTGCGGAGCCACGGAGAGTTGGGAATGGAGTTGGCTGCAGTATCTCCTTCGGCGAAGGTCGTAACTAAGAAGAGTAGCAGGAGGAGCGTGAGTTTCATGGGACGGGATGGCGTCAATTATAGGAAATGCTTCAAGTTATTAATCATCCCTTGGTTCCCACGCAAACTTATCAGCGTGGAAAAATGGAGGAGCAGCATGATTGGGGTGGAGTGCTTGAGTACGTTAAAAGACGAGCGTTACACACTGAAAGTGGAACGTGGATCAAGCCTTCCTTACTACTGTGCAGTAATGTGATCTTATTATCCAACCCAACAAGTTAATTGGGTTTGCTAGAATCACACAGTTAAGTTTGAAGAGTAAAATGTTGATAAAGATGATCGATAAGCGAGAGTCATGGGTATAGTGCAATATGGGTCCTTTGTGAACAAATCTAATTCGAGGAATCAATATAAGGTCGGGTCAGTCTTGGAGCGGTAGTGTTCATGTGGAATAGAAATAAAGTCAAAAAGGAGGTCCATCATTAGGTGGTCCTTGAAAAGAAGTCATTAAATGGATACTCACTTAACGCACTTGTGGGACATGTAAAAGAAGAGATTGTAAGTAAAAATATAAATAAAAACCGAATTTTACTAAACAGCATGAGAAAGTTTTAGTGTTACCCATTTCACGAACCCAATGTTTATAATTTCAAAAACACATAGTATATTCCTATTATACCCCTCCTTTCTTTTCACATTCAAATTTTTTATTTTATCCATTTAAAAATTCATCGTTCTCAATTTACACCGTCGAATTCAAATTTGAGGACATAGATACATTAAAGAGACTTCCAAAAATATATTAATTTTAATTTAAAGTGATTCAGAGTTTTCTAGGTTAATCAATTTTGAATAAAACTAACTGATGAGCCTAGAGAACTCCAAATCACTTCAAATCAAAATCAATGTATTCTTGGTAGCTTCCTTAATATATTTATCCCTTCAAATCTAAATTCGATAGTATAAATTGAAAGCAATAAATTTTTAAACTTACAAAGGGTTGAGAAAATTTGTCACAAGCTCATTATAAGGCATAGGGTAATGATATTCACTAATCAACATCGTCAATGGGTTCGTATGACTCCCCTGGTTCAAAAAATATCACTTTAGAATTTCTGAATAATGTAGGTCTATCAATTAGTTTTGTCTGAAAATGGTTAATGGACCTAGAGAGCCCTGAATCACTTCCAACCAAAACTAATGTGTTGGATCGAGAAAGTGCTAGAGGGGGAGGGGGTGGATAGCGCGCTTCGTACGCGTTCAAAAATCTCTAGAAAGATAGAGTCATAAAGTGGAATATTAAAAATAGAGGCACGTTGGTTTTACTTGATTCACAGATTCGTGGCTACTACTCCAAGGCCCATAGTCACTTTGACTGCTTTTGATGGACAATCACTATTAACCTTCTTCTCTGTTGAGAAGAAGGTTTGCTTCTTTACAAAGGTAGGGTTCGGTAACAATCTTACCAACCCTTAGAATGATTCGTACAGAAATAAGCTATAGTGAAAATGGAAGCAACTAAGTACATGTTACCAAAAGCTAGGCTCGTTTGAGCTTGTAGCGGCGTCGCGACGTTGTTGCGTCGTTCAAGCTTGAGTGTAGCAACGTTTCAGAGTCAAAGAAGCGTAGAACAACTCTTGGAATGATGATCTCGAGGCTCTGGGGGAGACCTTCTTTTATAGTTGACTCTGGGTGCCTGGATCGGCTTAGGGCGCCTCGAGCGACACCTATCCAATTCGACTCCATCAGTTCCTCGACACTTGGATCCCTTTTGGGTGCTTGAACTACTGATATGACACCATCTAGCCGAAGCTTTATCCAACCTCATCTGCTTCGTGTTTATCCCATTCATAGCGCTTGGATCTCTTTCGGGCGCTTGGATGTTGACGTGCAATGTCCAATCAGGGCGTGCAACCTCATCTTGATGCAAGCTAGATTTTGAGTCGTCAGGGCGCCTGGATCCACTCAGGGCGCCCAGACCTTCGGGGCGCTTGGAGTCTGGTATTTCCGGCCAGCTCCCATTCTTAGCTTCTGGTCTCAACTTCAGGTTTCTGTGAAACCTTAGGTTGGACTAACGTCTACTTCTCTCTTTCCGAGAGCGCGTCCTCACCACTCCACTCAGGAGAGTTTACCTTATGCCAAACCTTAGTATATCCGACCTGTTTGGACTTTTGCTCAACTTGATCTTGACCCTCGAGACTTTCCACTAGACCTCCATCTCTAGACCAATCTAGACTTCCTGCCTAGTGTCCTCGACCCCCAAGGCTTCCTACCTGGTGTCGTAGACCCCAGGGCTTCCTGCCCAATGTCCTCGATCTGCCAAGGCTTCTTGCCCAATCCTTCCAACCAGGACTTTCTTGCCTAGTCCCTCCTGTTAGTATTAGCCCTAAGAGCCAATTATGAGATGATTAGGCATATTGGATTAATGATTATAGTATTGGGTTAATGGTTAATCCAATATGCTAAAATCCAACCCATTAAAG